>CM018035.1:28344806-28364806 GCA_008638375.1 Nyssa sinensis
TAAGGTTTATGCACTTGTATAATATTAAATACGCCCCACAGGCCAAATATAATCCTCAATCAAAGCATCTCTAAGTCTTGCACAGCTGGAGTGTCATCTGAAATGTTTGTCCCACGAATGGGTCAGCTCAACTGCTGGTACAATATAATGCTAATGCAAGAAACAAAATTAAGGGCGTGGCATGTGCAAGTGTACAGTTATTTCTACATGTCATTCAATATCATCCATACAATGTACTAGTAATAATCTATATGCCTATCCAACTCGTTAACATAACCTAAGGCGTGGCATGTGCAAGTGTATAGTTATATCTATATGGCATTCAGTATCATTAAGACAGTATATGAACAGTATGCAGTATATGAGTAATGTGCGTGACACACCCATGCAACTCTCTGCCCACCCATGTCTCGCTTTACGGACCTTCCCCGATGGCCTGGAAGTACCATGTATGTTTGGCTTCATGGTCCAGAACCCGTCAGGCATGCGAGTACCTAATGGCCGATTTTGGGTTTTTCACCACAAGATCTACACCCTCATAATGCACAGCACCACGTGCTCAACTCACACCATGTCCAAGGAATCACACTATGCCAATATGCTCTGATTCTATCATGCCTCAATGCAATCTCAATAAGCATGCTTTAAATCACATATTTCATAATCTCAACAATTCTCAAAGAACATAATCCACACATTATACTAACACATACGATATACACATAGTCATGATCCACATTATCACCCAACTTCCAGAAAAATAGCATGAAGCACATAAGCATGTGAACAATCAAACAATCATGTGAATCATCAAGTCAACATGGCAGTTATTCCTAAACTTAATTTTATTTCTTACTTAGCACAATATATCGTACCTGATGGGTCAATCTCAACTCAGGAAGTGTACTCGTAGTATAGTAGAACCACAGTAAGAATACAGAAGGTCAGACCACCTTCTCCTTGCCTTTCCGTGTCCTTAAAATCATAACATGTGACTCAGTCCATTTGTTACTTGAGTGATGCTATTCATCAAATTTTATGTCTTCATTTTATTAGTTTCTATTTTGTTAGATTAAATTCTATCATCGTGTCCGAAACGTCGAGGAAAATAGGTTTAGGCTTTCTTGGAATTTAATTTAGACGTTCGGGCTAAAAAGGGTAAAATTTCCATTTTGCACTTTTACGGGTTCCCACTTCTTGAGGCCTCTCCTCATAAATCGGACCTCACGGTTGAGTCCGGAATGTTCGAGATAATAAGATTTCACTATTTGTTTACTCAAATCGGGGTTTGTTTGACTGTGTTTTGACTCAGGGGCATTTTGGTAATTTTGAGGGGTGCTACGGGTCTTTTATTTTTTCGGGACCTCATCTCGGGCCACAAACCTCACCATTGGTCTTAGGAGGTCTAAGATAGTAAGAAAACATATATGACTTTTCGTATCTGGGCTCCGGGCCATTTCGGGGCATTTAATTTAATTAAATAAATTTAATTTGTTAAATGGAATAAAGTGTAATATATATATATTGATTGCACAATTGGACACTGGGATTGTCCTGTCCAAAATGGCCACGCGCCCCTTCCTCCACGCACGCCGTCCTGGTTCGAGTCTTGCCCCCTACCCTTTTTCCTTCTTTCTTTTCTTTTCCTTTTTATTTCTTTCAATACTGTTGGGCCCCATTTACTTAAGCAACCCAGGCCCGACTCCCTTTGAAAAATCAAAACAGGCCCAAAGGCCATTTGAACCCCAAACAGCCCACCCTATTCAAACCTAAACAAACCCAACCCTAGCCCAGGCGCCCCACGACCTTCAGGTCGTCTTCTCCGGCCGGAATTCCGGCCACCTCACCGAAAAATAATGCAGCAGTTGCCTATTTTCACCACCTTTTCACGTCGATTTTTACAGGTTTTCACACCAAACTGATCCTAAGACATCGGGGAATCTTTTGAAGCCACTTTAGACCTTAAACACTCTAATATTTCAGACCCAAATCAGTTTTCCGGCGACTGGTATTCCTCGGTTTTTAAAACAATTTTGTCAACTGTTTTGAGTCCCATTTAATTCCAAAACGTTTCTGCAACTCACCTCACCAACTGCCATCTTTTATTTTTGAGTTTAACACATAAAATGACAACTCTTCAACCCTTGGTCGTGACCTGCAACTGGACTTTTCTACCTGGTTTCTATACCATTTGATCTCATTCTTTTTATAAAATAATCTATGTTTTATACTCTACAAGGCCCTCGAACCCATACAAATTAACATGCTAAAAAAATATATCATGCATATAGAAAATCTAGAGAGAGAAATGAACGGTTTAGGAGTGTTTACCTCTACAATGGTGTTCTCTCTCTTCTGGATATCTCAATGCCCCTTTCAGTTCCTCACCTTTACTTTCTTCTTCTCAGAACTCTCTCTCTCTCTATCTCTCTGTTTTCCCTTTCTATTTTCTTTCCCTCTAGCCGATGTATATACACACATACATATACACTCTCTCACGCAACTTGCAATAGCCCCATTTCCTGACTTTTCTTCTGTTTCAAGCCACTTTATCCCATCACAAGCAACTTTGCATTAAATGCAAAGTTGACTTGTGTTTTATATATATTTATATATGCTTATATATATTAACTACACACTCTCCCTCATTCTCACAGGCAGCCGAACCCACACATACACCCAACAGTATTCATGTAGTTATATATATATATATATATATATATTCAAAAAAAAAAAGAAAGTTGTATTTAATTATACATATATTTGCATACATACATGCATACACATAACACACACATCATGAATTAAATACTAATAATAATAACAATAAAATTTCATTCCAAAAAAAAAAAATTTCAAGTCTTTACATCCTTCCCTCCTTAAAGAAATTTCATCCCGAAATTTAAAATAACATAAAATGAAACAAAATACGTCACTGAACAAACAAGTCAGGGTACCTAGCTCGGACCTCGGCCTCACGTTCCCAAGTAGCCTCCTCGAACCCATGATGGTTCCATCGAACCTTGACCAAATGGATGGTCCTGCCTCGCAAAACCTGCTCCCACGTGTCCAATATCTCTACGGCCTCTCATCATAAGGGACATCACCCTCTACTGCAAGATCACCCAATCTAGCACATGTGAAGGATTAGGTTCGTACTTTCCCCAACATTGACAAGTGGAAGACATTCTGAACTCCAAATAATTGTAGCGGTAATGCCAACTTTTTGGTTACCTTTCTAACACTTTTATCAATTAAGATCTTGTAAGAATTTTATAACACTCATTGTCACGACCCGAAATCCACCCTATGCGGATCTCGTGTCGCGGGGCCGATCCGAAGGCCGTCCCTACTTTTTTCATTCCTGTATCATAGTACTAATATGCAATGTACTAAAACGTTTAAACAATGAACAGCGGAAGTCTTTATCAATTACAGTAATCCAGCGGAAGTCTTTAAATAATTTAAACAGCGGAAGTCTATTAAATACATGACATAGTTCTACATAAAACAAAATGAGAACTAAACGTAACCAGCACCCGGGGGTGGTGAATACATGGGAGAACTAACATAGACTGGTACAATACTTCAAAATGTCCCCCTACGCTCTCAGACTCCTACTGGGGTCTCGCAGCGTCAGCACCTGAAATGGGGGGTAAGTGGGGTGGAATGAGCTATGAAGCTCAGCAAGTAAAACAGATCTCCGACACTGGTATCGAAGATTATAAAAGACCATGAATCCATGAATAAAAATATGATAGCCAATCATAAGAAGTAAGATGTTGTGATAGCCAATGAGAACGGTTGCCATGATGGCCAATGAATAGTGGGGTCACAATATACAATCAGGAGTAATGAATAAGCAGTGATAAATAATTTCTCAATAATAACCTGTCACAATAAAAGTACTGCCACAATAAAATGATTACAATCAAACCAATGAACAATATAAGATAAACCTATAAGAAACAGTTACCATTCAATAATATAACCATAACAATAATCCAATCAAGATGCTTATATTCTGTAGTAGGGGATGGCAGTCCCTCTCTATTTCGAGGCCCGGCATACCTCTCAGTTAAACTCACATCTTTTGCCACACTGTCCGTTCACGGACTAGTTTGTCACAGAAGCATCGGATGGATATTGTGACTGAGCACAATTCCAGCATTTATAAACATATCATGATCATTTGTGATTCCATAGGAGTATGAAAATGGAATATCATATACACAGTAAAGCATAACAGTAAGCCTTTCAAGGCATGGTTCAATATGATAACAATGGTACAATAGTTAATCAATGTCCACAAGATAGAACAATATCACATTGTGGAAAACAATAACATTTGAAACGTTCATGAGTACAAGTTTGGAAGTAATGAATAAACTTGGCTTGGGAATACCATATGGAAGAGAAAGTGATCCACTTACCTCTATCGTGATTCTAGATCAGGAATCCACGAGTGTACCCTTGCCTTTCGAGTTCCCTATATATCAGTAATTGCGTTTCAGAATAAATGCTATTCATCAAATTTTATGCCTTTCTATCATAAGTATCTCAAATACAAATTTAGACTTTACCATTGAGTCCGGAATGCCGAAGAAAGTCGGTTTAGGCTTTCGCGGAATTCCATTTGGACATTTGTACTTAAAAGGGCAAAATGGTCATTTTGCATTTTTACGGTATTTATGCTTCGGGGTCCCGTCTCATAAAACGGACCCCACTATTGGACTCAGAATGTCCGAAATAATAAATTTTGACTATTCATTTGCTTTGTTTGGACTTCGTTTGCTCTATTTATGACCTAGGGGCAAAATAGAAATTTTACTTTATTTATTAAATAATTATTTAATTATTTTTCCAGGGCTTGATTGCATAAAATTTCCAAAACTTGGGCCACAGTATAATTCAGTAAAACAGTTGGGGCCAATCTGTAAATATAAAAAGTCTTGGTTTATTTCATTTTAAAGAAATTAGAAAACCCGTGGGTTTAGGTCAACCCTAAGTGAACCGGACCGGTTCCCTTGTAAACCAACCGGTCTAACCGGTTTGTACACGTGATGCTGACGTCATGATGACGTCAACCCTAATTTTAAAGATAAACGACACGTGTCACTGTCCGTTTTAATTCGGTTAGGTCCTGACCCGGATCCGATCCATAACCCTGGTCCCGTTTTAACCCGAAATGCCACACAACATTCCGGTCGTCTTCCCCATTACTCCGGTAGGGTTCCGGTGGTGAACAGTCGTCTTCTCCGGCTGACTGTCACCGATTTTTGATGTATTTTCCCTCCTTTTTGAATGCCGTTTTATTCCCCATCACATGGGGATCATGAATCCATCCTCCGTTTTGATCAAGACCTTCTTGATCTTCACGAATATGGATTCAAATATCTCCGGCCAAGTTACATTTTCCATTTTCGTGGTGTTTTGATCACTGTTTTAGCCCTATAATCCCTCTAGTGTGTTTCTACACCTGTGCAGGTTGTTTTTAGAAACTTACAATAAGTTTTAATCCTAGATTTCCATGAAACCCGAGATTATTCATCAACCTGCAACTGTGAATTTCTCTTTGGTTTCTTAACCTTTTTCTATCATTCTTTTTGCATTTAGTTCCTACTTTCATAGCCTACAAGATCCTATAGATACATCAAGGTTTCATGCTCTGAATTTATAAAAACAGAAATGCCATTACTTACCTGAGTTTTCTTGTTTGCTCTCTGTGCCCCTTCCGAATCTCTCTATTTCTGAATCAGTCTCTCTCCCTTCTTCTCCCCTTCAGTTCCTGACCCTTCCTTTTCTTTTCTAACCTCTCAACTCACAAAACCCGTATACATATATATAAGCAATCACCCACCGCCTCTTTCTCTCTCTACCTTATCACTCTCTCTCTCTCTCTTGCAGTCATCCTTGACTGCAGAGAACCGTCCATTTATCCTCCTCCATCCACGTACCCTCATATATATATATCTATACATATATTGCATATATACACACACCATTTCACCAAGTCAGTTGGTGTGGTTCCCAAACACACATACACACACAGTGATGCACACACACACACATAGTGATGCACACACTGATATTTTGTTGCTTGGAAGCTTCCCTCCCCTTTTCTTTATCTTAATTTAATTACTTGCATTTATATACATAATACATTTACATTATACATATATATACATATAAAATCCATATTTTTTATACATGTATTTATAACCATATAAATACGTATAATTGTATTTTTAGTCACGCTGTACATACACTAATATTTCATGAACTATGCATGTGTACGTATGTATGCATGCATGGGTTGCATGCATGCACGCTTTTCGAGGTAAGGTTCTGAGTTGCTTGGTACTACCCGACACTAGCCATACTAAGCAAAACATTTATCTTTTTAAACTAAATTCAGTTCCATAATTATTGTGACATAGAGTTTAAAACAGCTCAGGTTATGCTATTCAATCGAGTTGCCTCGATAAACGTGTCGTATCCCGAGTCGGGATATCACATTCTTACCTCCTTAAAAATAAGTTTGTCCACAAACTTAACAGTTCTAACTCCGGTGGTTCTTGTGATTTTCGTGGTTCTTTTAACATCATGACCTAATTAACTTAGGCGTTGACATTTACTAGGATAAATTTTTCCTACTGAGAATCAAGTTTTACTGTCACATCAGATCAAGTTTTACTGTCACATCAAATTATTGTAAGATTCTTTCTATAATTTCCGAGCGTACCTCGAAATCCTCACGTGAATCTCAATTCCTTTCCATGGTTCTCAGCGGTTTTCGTACATTTAAGATATCACTTAATGAACAAAATTGATAAAATTTCCTAAACGTGGTATTTAAAATTTTATTCATTCAGTCTACTAATATACCTGGGGTATATTATTCCAACAGTGTTACATGGAACTCACAGAGTTCCTATCGGTTCCTAGTCTGTATTTCATGAGTTCTGTACCTTAACATGGTTCAATGATGGTTCTGTTGACAATTTTGTAAGCAATAAGCTAAATGGTCTAAGCGTTCAGTGTCTATATTTAGTTAGCAATATATGTGGAAAACGACATAAACATAATTTATTACAAGTAACCCTAAGGGTATCGTTTTTCTTAGATTCTATTTTCTTAAGGATGGTACTTCCTATTGAAGATCTCTGTATTTGTCGCCAATTTCTGTTAGGTTCTCTTAACTATCTTTCATCCCTCATTATCTCGTGAAAATTTGAGCAATTAATATGTCACGTAAGAGTTCTATGTCTATGTTCAATCCAGCAATATATATAGGGATGTAAATAAAGGTATCGATTTAGTGTCAAGTGAAATGTGGCAGGCTATAGGTAGACTAAAGGAATACCTGCGACTACAGAGGTTGTAGCCTGCACATCCTCTGGGAAAATGGAGAAAACTCGTCCTGCCTGTTGTGGGACGTTTCCTTGTCCACTCTTCTGGGTCGGGGGTCTAGGTGCTGCTGTTGCTGGTGTTGTTGGTCCAACTGAGGCAATACTAGTGGCCTGAACAGTCTGGGGACATAGTCTCGCAATATGCCCTTCCTTGCCACAATAGTAACAAGTGTTGCTACCCCTAAGGCACTGGCCTTTGTGGACCTTCTGACAGCGGGTGCATTGGGTAGCGCTTCCTTTAGTATGGTCTGGTCTCCTCTGAATGGGCTCTGTGGTTTGGGATTCAGTCCCTGGTCTAATAAACATGGGTCCTAGTCCAGAGGAAGAAGGCCCTTGCCCCCTACTCTGGTTACCTCCCTGTTTCTGGTTCCCTCGCCTCTTGGCGTATTCCTCACCACTCCTTTCTATGATCCGTGTCGTTTCCACGACATCATCATAAGTAGTCAGTCGATGGGATACTAGTCTATCTTTGATAGGCCACTTCAGTCCTTCCTCAAATTTGCGAGCCTTCAAGTCTTCGGTACTGATAGCACCAGGGGCAAATCTGGCCAACTCAGTAAATCTGGCCTCGTATTGCTCTACCGTCATTGCTCCTTGTTGCAGTACCATAAACTCTGCAACTCTTCGGTTTCGTACTTCTTAGGAGAAGTACTTCTTGTTGAAGATATCGGTAAATCGTTGCCAGTTCATGCCTGGCTCTTTATCTTCCTCTATCATCCACCATTTATGTGCCATCCCTTTGAGCATATAAGTGGCGTAAGCCACTTTTTGGGCCTCAGTGCACATCAGGATTTTGAAGATCCTGTTCATCTCTAATAACCACTCCTCAGCTACAGTGGCCCCTCCCGTACCGTCGAATGTCGGGGGTTTCATTTTCTAAAACCGCTCGTATAAGTATGCAGTGTCTCGCTCGTTTCCTTGACGATTTCCTACATTGTCGCCTGCATTGACAGGCTGCTCCTGTTGTACTGGCCGTGCTGGTTGGCTAGCACTAGCCTGAATCCGTGGTAGACTATCAATGACAATCTGCATCAAGCTTTCCAATCGTTCTAAACGATCCATAAGTAACGGACCTTGCCTCGTGTTTACCATGTCTGTAAGGATAACCCGTGATGATAACCAATAAGATAACAAATGAGATAACCAATGAGATAACCAATGAGATAACCGGTCAATGTGTAAGGTAACCAGTCAATGATTGTAAAATATAAAATGTCAGTCATATCTAACAGTCTTAACTCTAGTCCTATCTCCCATGACTCACAATCGAACCTATAGCTCTGATACCAAGCTGTCACGACCCGAAATCCATCCTATGCGGATCTCATGTCGCGGGGCCGATCCGAAGGCCGTCCCTACTTTTTTCATTCCTGTATCATAGTACTAATATGCAATGTACTAAAACGTTTAAACAATGAACAGCGGAAGTCTTTATCAATTACAATAATCCAGCGGAAGTCTTTTAAATAATTTAAACAGCGGAAGTCTATTAAATACATGACATAGTTCTACATAAAACAAAATGAGAACTAAACGTAACCAGCACCCGGGGGTGGTGAATACATGGGAGAACTAACATAGACTGGTACAATACTTCAAAATGTCCCCCTACGCTCTCAGACTCCTACTGGGGTCTCGCAGCGTCAGCACCTGAAATGGGGGGTAAGTGGGGTGGAATGAGCTATGAAGCTCAGCAAGTAAAACAGATCTCCGACACTGGTATCGAAGATTATAAAAGACCATGAATCCATGAATAAAAATATGATAGCCAATCATAAGAAGTAAGATGCTGTGATAGCCAATGAGAACGGTTGCCATGATGGCCAATGAATAGTGGGGTCACAATATACAATCAGGAGTAATGAATAAGCAGTGATAAATAATTTCTCAATAATAACCTGTCACAATAAAAGTACTGCCACAATAAAACGATTACAATCAAACCAATGAACAATATAAGATAAACCATAAGAAACAGTTACCATTCAACAATATAACCATAACAATAATCCAATCGAGATGCTTATATTCTGTAGTAGGGGATGGCAGTCCCTCTCTATTTCTAGGCCTGGCATACCTCTCAGTTAAACTCACATCTTTTGCCACACGTCCGTTCACGGACTAGTTTGTCACAGAAGCATCGGATGGATATTGTGACTGAGCACAATTCCAGCATTTATAAACATATCATGATCATTTGTGATTCCATAGGAGTATGAAAATGGAATATCATATACACAGTAAAGCATAACAGTAAGCCTTTCAAGGCACGGTTCAATATGATAACAATGGTACAATAGTTAATCAATGTCCACAAGATAGAACAATATCACATTGTGGAAAACAATAACATTTGAAACGTTCATGAGTACAAGTTTGGCAGTAATGAATAAACTTGGCTTGGGAATACCATATGGAAGAGAAAGTGATCCACTTACCTCTATCGTGATTCTAGATCAGGAATCCACGAGTGTACCCTTGCCTTTCGAGTTCCCTATATATCAGTAATTGCGTTTCAGAATAAATGCTATTCATCAAATTTTATGCCTTTCTATCATAAGTATCTTAAATACAAATTTAGACTTTACCATTGAGTCCGGAATGCCGAAGAAAGTCGGTTTAGGTTTTCGCGGAATTCCATTTGGACATTTGTACTTAAAAGGGCAAAATGGTCATTTTGCACTTTTACGGTATTTATGCTTGGGGGTCCCGTCTCATAAAACGGAACCCACTGTTGGACTCAGAATGTCCGAAATAATAAATTTTGACTATTCGTTTGCTTTGTTTGGACTTCGTTTGCTCTATTTATGACCTAGGGGCAAAATAGAAATTTTACTTTATTTATTAAATAATTATTTAATTATTTTTCCAGGGCTTGATTGCATAAAATTTCCAAAACTTGGGCCACAGTATAATTCAGTAAAACAGTTGGGGCCAATCTGTAAATATAAAAAGTCTTGGTTTATTTCATTTTAAAGAAATTAGAAAACCCGTGGGTTTAGGTCAACCCTAAGTGAACCGGACCGGTTCCCTTGTAAACCAACCGGTCTAACCGGTTTGTACACGTGATGCTGACGTCATGATGACCTCAGCCCTAATTTTAAAGATAAACGACACGTGTCACTGTCCGTTTTAATTCGGTTGGGTCCTGACCCGGATCCGATCCATAACCCGGTCCCGTTTTAACCCGAAATGCCACACAACATTCCGGTCGTCTTCCCCATTACTCCGGTAGGGTTCCGGTGGTGAACAGTCGTCTTCTCCGGCGACTGTCACCGGTTTCCGATGTCTTTTCCCTCCTTTTTGAATGCCGTTTTATTCCCCATCACATGGGGATCATGAATCCATCCTCCGTTTTGATCAAGACCTTCTTGATCTTCACGAATATGGATTCAAATATCTCCGGCCGACTCTCCGGCCAAGTTACATTTTCCATTTTCGTGGTGTTTTGATCACTGTTTTAGCCCTATAATCCCTCTAGTGTGTTTCTGCACCTGTGCAGGTTGTTTTTAGAAACTTACAACAAGTTTTAATCCTAGATTTCCATGAAACCCGAGATTATTCATCAACCTGTAACTGTGAATTTCTCTTTGGTTTCTTAACCTTTTTCTATCATTCTTTTTGCATTTAGTTCCTACTTTCATAGCCTAAAAGATCCTATAGATACATCAAGGTTTCATGCTTTGAATTTATAAAAACAGAAATGCCATTACTTACCTGAGTTTTCTTGTTTGCTCTTTGTGCCCCTTCCGAATCTCTCTATTTCTGAATCAGTCTCTCTCCCTTCTTCTCCCCTTCAGTTCCTGACCCTTCCTTTTCTTTTCTAACCTCTCAACTCACAAAACCCGTATACATATATATAAGCAATCACCCACCGCCTCTTTCTCTCTCTACCTTATCACTCTCTCTCTCTACCTTATCACTCTCTCTCTCTCTCTTGCAGTCATCCTTGACTGCAGAGAACCGTCCATTTATCCTCCTCCATCCACGTACCCTCATATATATATATATATATATATATATATATATATCTATACATATATTACATATATACACACACCACTTCACCAAGTCAGTTTGTAATATCCCGACCCGGGATACCGGGTCACATGACACGTACTACGAGGGAAGAAAATCATATATATATAATTAATTGATTATTACATTAATTAATTAATTATAAGACTTGATATATATATATATGTATTAATTAAATGTATGTAAATGTATAAATATATATATATATATTAAATAAATGAAATATGAAAAAGATGAAAAGTGAAGAGGTGAACAATGTGAGTGTGTGTGTGTGTGTCGGCAAATGTGTGTGTGTGTGTGTCTTGTATATATATGTGTATATGTATATATATGTATATAATATGTATAAATATCTATGGGAAATTAATGCAAAGTTGGAAAGAGAGAAGGCTGGAATTATGAGATGGGAAGTCTATGTAGGGCTAGAATTCAGAATGTAGAGAGAGAGAAAGATAGCTGTAGAGAGAGAGAGAGGTGGGAGGAGTGAGAAGAGTCGGTCACTTCTCTATAAAGGCCAAGCATGCAAATCATGCTTTCTTCTTGCTAAAGAAACCAAAAGAACAAGAACTGAAGAGGAGAGAAGAAGGATTAGAGTAAGAAAGAGGAGGAAAACCAACCAAAAAGGTGAGAATATTCAAAACTGTCAAAATTCCCTCTCTAGAATTTCTCTACATATGAACTGATTTAAAGCTTTCATTTTGTATATATGATGTTTAGAACACGTCTAAACCTTAACAAGCATGAAAATATAGCTTAAAAACACCTAAGATTGCATGACCCATAAGCCACGGCCATGGATGGACCTTGCTCAAGCAGGTCTGATCGATGGGAAACCAAATTTGGTTTGGTGTATAGGGACCTCTTTTAGACCACACAAACATGTTAAAAACATGTGACCGCGACCAAAAAGCATGAACAAAGGCCCTCAAATGTCAAGTTGCAGGTTTCGGGTCTACACCCCAAACCTCTAAACTCATGATTTAAGCCGTTTATTTAAATGAAAACTTGATCTCCATGAAGAGGGGATCACAACAATCCAAACCTCATAAAAAATGGTCAAGAAACGAGTGTGAACCGAGGCTATTACAGATTCAGCTATCGTGTCCAAAACCGAATATGTAAAGGAGTTTTAAAGCTCAAAATCAATGCCAATCGATTTGTATGAACCTTAGGGATAAATTGGGACAAAAACAGTCGAGCTTGGAAGAGTAAAACGTCACGAAATAGGAGAAAAAGGAAATCGGGAATTAGGGTTTTCAGTCGGTCGCTCGGGGAAGACGACCGAGTCGACTCGTGCACTGTTTAAAACAGTGGGTGGACTCGGGACAGGTGGCAGCCTTGGGGCTTGCCACCGAGTTATTGGAACGGCGCCGTTTAGGGGCGTATACGGTTATATATAAACCGTGTTGTAAAAAAAATAAGAGAAAGGAAGCAAATCGTGGCTAAAGGGTTTCGATCCCTAACCCTCGCGCGTGGGAAGTCTTCTCCTTTCCACTCGGCCACGCGCTCACATGTGTCCATTTATAAACACGATATATATATATATATTATAATGTATATATTACGGAAATTAAAAAGGTGCAGCCGCACCTGGTGGGACTCGATCCTGTGATGTATGGGGAGGGAGATGGCACGCTGGCCAGCGTGCCATCCTATTCAACCTATTCTCTTTTCCCCATTAATAATATATATATTACATGTTATAATTAATTTAATTAAATTTGATTAATTAAATTAATTACTCCGAAATGGCCCGTTGTCCAAAAATTACAAGTTATATATGTAACCTTACTATCTTGGACCCCCTAAGCCCATTGGTGAGGTCCACAACATGAGATGAGGTCCCGAAAAATTTAAGACCCCTAGAAAATGTCAAAATGACCAAAATGCCCTTGCCCCATAAACAAGTCAAACAAAGTCCAAATTTAATAAATGAATAGTGTATCCTTACTATTTCGGATATTCTGAGACTAATGGTAGGGTTCGTTTTACGAGACGGAGCCCGAAAAAATAAAGACACGTAACGAGGGTAAAATGACAAAAATACCCCTGGTACCCCTAAAGCCAAAATGAAATCAGAAAAGGTCTAAACCGACTTTCTTAAACACTTCGGACTCAATGGTAGAGTCTATTCGACCTAAAGAAATGTCTAAAATAAAAAGACATAAAATTTGATGAATAGCATCTGTTAGATGACTATGAACTGAATTGTTGCCAAAGGACTAAACTGAGGCAAATACGAGAAATGAAATACGATAAGACACGACACGTAAACATGTTAAGTAAATAACTTTAAATTAAAAGTTAATGGAACTCCCAGAAGAGTATGATTGTAGAAATCTATTTTTCTTGACATGATAAATTGTGTTTTAAACAGATAATTAATTAAACACAAAATGAGCCAAGAAAAGGAAGTCACTCCTATGAAGACAAGGGCCCAATTGGCAAGTGACCCAAGACAGCAAGCTTTCCTGGAACAGCTAGAAAGACAACTTCAGCTGATTCAAAATCGTATCCGAATTTCTAAAACAAATGAAGTATGCTGCGTAAGCCCCTTTATTTACAAGACAATAACAAATGAGCAATTAGCAGCTAAACAGCTTAAGAAACGGGAAGATACGGAAACATTGCAGCAATGGCTTCAAAGGCTAAAGGAAGCCAGGGGCAAAGCACCCAAATAGAACAAGACTAAAAGTACAAGGTGAGTAACCCTGTGTTTGAATTGGAAATTTGACTCCATGATTTAAAAAGGGTTTTAAGTATAAGATATGAAGTATTTGAAGTTTCAAATTCAGTATTTACATGATTCAGTTTTTAATTGTTCTATTTTAGAAATTCATTGTGACATGCTTAGTGATTGGTTTCTGCAACAGTTTTTCCTTCAACTACTTTTTAGCATGTCTAGTTAAAATGCAATTATTGTTAAATATTCTGAATTTGTTTATTTCAAGTATACGAATGTTATTTACGAATTTATGAAGAGTATCTATGAGACAAGTCACATGAAAAATGTTTTATAAGATAATGGTGCATAAGCACACAGGCAGTATTTTGGGTTTCTTCGGATCCCATTGACCTGTCAAAAACCCACATAGTCAGTATTTTGGGTTCTTATTGTAACTCATTGACCTGTCATGTGAAATGCCCGGTAGCAGGATCTAATCCCCCAGGCAAATGAGATATCTCCATAGATAAGTAATATGGGACTCCGGTTCGAAACGGATTCCACTAATGGAAGTGATAAGATGACAAATGATTTGAAAATGGAAGCAAGTTTTTACTCTCATTTTCATTATGCATATGTTGAGTTTTATATACTCTAATTAAGAAATACATGATATGTTATATGTTTTAAAGTTCACATGTATAAGTTTAGCTTGAATGTTTTAAATACTTCACAGCTACATGTTTTAAGGAATGCATATATCTTGTATTCAATCATATGAACAATTGGCGGTGACTATTTTATGAACTCTTATGTACTAAACCGCTGCCAATTGAAAAACACCATGACGAATACTGGAATTGCTCACAAGCTTAGATTAGCTTACCCGGACTTTGTTCGGACCCCCCCTTTCAGGTAAATAGCAGCAGTTTGGATTTAAGGACGATGATGACAAGTCTGCTGATTTTGGGAGAACATGGTTAATTAGTCTCTTTTGATAAGTCTGTAAACTCTAATAGTACTTTTATATTAGTAGACATAGTAAGGTAATGTAATAAGCCCTCTGGGCAAATCGGTTATGTATGGTATGAATGTATGAAGTCTTTAAGTTTTTAGTTATACTCTGAATGTGTAACCATGTATGCTATGTATGGAACGGCAGTACCGAACGGATGTGCATAATTTAAAAATGATAAAAGAAAAGAAAAAGTTTTTCACGCTTCCGCAAAACGTATGTTGCACATCTATTCGATACCGCTGCATATGCGAGCCTTGCCTCGGGGCCCTCGGCTCTCAGGGCGGCGATCGCGATCCGGTAATCCGCTTAGGGTGGGTTTCGGGTCGTGACACAGTTGGTGTGGTTCCCAAACACACATACACACACAGTGATGCATACACACACACACAGTGATGCACACACTGATATTTTGTTGCTTGGAAGCTTCCCTCCCCTTTTCTTTATCTTAATTTAATTACTTGCATTTATATACATAATACATTTACATTATACACATATATACATATAAAATACATATTTTTTATACATGTATTTATAACCATATAAATACGTATAATTGTATTTTTAGTCACGTGTACATACACTAATATTTCGTGAACTATGCATGTGTACGTACGTATGCATGCATGGGTTGCATGCATGCATGCTTTTCGAGGTAAGGTTCTGAGTTGCTCTGTACTACCTGACACTAGCCATACTAAGCAAAACATTTATCTTTTTAAACTAAATTCAGTTCCATAATTATTGTGACATAGAGTTTAAAACAGCTCAGGTTATGCTATTCAATCGAGTTGCCTCGATAAACGTGTCGTGTCCTGGGTCGGGATATCACACTCATGTTGAGTTCTCGATTTATTAAAAGAGCCCGTCGATCATACTGAACTCATTATATTAGTTTCAAGTCTAACTTAATTCTGTCATTCTAATTTACAAAATCAGGAACTGTCTTACACATCAGATTCATCATTTAGTCATCTTGTCACAAATCCTCAAATTGAGTTTTCAACTCATATAATTTCTCAATCATCATAAGACACATCGTCTAACCATCCTTATGGAGAATTCATTCTCCCTACAATAGTAATTCCCAAGTGTATCATCAGAATGTCCCAAATTAATTCTTCACTGTTAGTGCCCACTCATCACGTAAAGTTATGACTATAATCTATCATCCATCAACTAGGAAAAATAAAATAAGCATGCACCGGTCTTATTAACAAATGACTTCTATCCTCAAGGAAATATAATAGAAAACTCCACCTTTTAAAGATCGATCCAACCACCATGGGGTCACAGTAGGAGATAGTCATAACAAAATTCCTAGCACTTTCATACTCCACAAAAATCAAAAGCCATCAAATGCACTATTATAATTCTCAATTATTAACCTCAGCTCAGTATGCATATCTATAAGTGTCCCCATCCCTGAGACACACTAACCTCAGCTAATCTTACATTCTAAAAGTATCCGTCAATATTGGTAGTAAATCATAACCCAACATTAACAATAATGTACCATCTTTGTTCACAAGTCTTTGGACTTCCACGAGATCATTCCATTTTCAATTTAAAATCTCCATTCCCAATTTACATGTTAAACAAAATTTTGAAATTTTACTCACCACAAGCTTGACCTAACCATGTCATTCACAACCGATTCTTTATATCAAACAACACGATGACCATACTCCATTAACTAAAAATTTAACGATCCAATTCCTCAAAGGATAAATAAATAAATAAATTAACAAATAAAATCTCTCACTCTTTACCCCGGGTATATTTCCTACACATTCCTATATATGCAAAATAATGGCAGGCGTCCATCTTTACCCTTTCTCATTAACCTTAGCTATTTCATCTTGGTGCAATTCCTTTCCATTGATACTACATATTACCAAAGTTTTTCCATTTTCATCTCCTTAAGCTTTCAAGTTTTTAATTTCATGTACTATCCAATGACAAAATTTAGAAAGATCAATACAAAATGCATTGTAACATGGAGACGTGCGGGTTTACCTATGGATCATTCACCCCTCCCTCAGCCAGGTGATGTGGAATGCATTACCCCCTCCCATTACCCTCTCCCCCCAAAGGAACCTCGTCCAATTGGGCGGACGTGTGGCGGCGTGCAGACATCTCCACACTCCCTACAAGGTCTGGTTTTGATCCCATCTGTAACGGCCCACTCCACATGGCACAACACATAATGAAATCCTCAAAACACGCTGGCTTATTAATGCCAGTTTTTCCAAATCTACCCAAGTATCATGACCCACCTCAATGATGCAATATAATAATAAAACTAAAAGAAAATTGTCAAGGTTCATAAGGACACCTCAAAGTCTCTCTCACATGTGATGGCCATCTAACTAACCCCAAGTCAAGTTATGCGATCATCTAATAATTCATCACAACATCATCCATACATCACCTGCATTCGAGGCATTTCAATAGCCCACTATTCTCCCAGCACTATAGTCGTCCACAAGACATCAATAATAAAATCTTAAAGTAAATTCATCATCGCTCACCTTAGTTTATATATAACCGAGACTAAGTGTCATTCATTGATGAAGATTATCTTATTTATTTCAAGCATACATAGATCAACTAGGTATTCGAATGTAGGATAACATAGCCTAAGTGTTCCAACCATGAAATCCTAAAAATACATCAAGGTTCAAAAGAATAGATTCATTAGAGAAGTAAAGAAATATCTTAATTTCCTCTAACGTTATTCTAACTCATTATCGTTCCAGTCAATATATTAAATAAAGTCCCATTACAATTGAGATTCTTAGTGAAACTTCTCACCAATTTAAATCATGAATAGACGTCAATCCTTACACGCATGTATCGAAACACACATACATATTAATACATCTAAACATACTCTTACACATGCCTTAATACCAAATCAATCGGTTATAAAATTTATCGTTGTAGTGTTATAACGGGTACTAAACTAGCATGCATATATAGAATCAACAAGCAATATTTCAATAGCTAACACTTAGTCCTTCAACGTCAACATCCAAATACAAGATCTGCCTTAAGAATATTCACATACATAAAGGGTAAGCAAATCTATGACCAATCCTATGGATATTCAGGCTCATAGCCTATCTTATAGGTAACTAAGCATATGGTCTATCTCATAAATCACTTGGTCTGCTACTTGGATAGAAGCATCTAATCCTTGCCCTTCAATAACCAAGCATACTACACCTCGTACAACTTTCACGCACTAAAGCAACAAGTATTCATCTAATCACATAATCCAAACCAGTCCAATTAAGTCGAGGCCTAACCTTTCCTATCTCACAACAAAGTCCATCCTCGAAGGATCCACGAACACCCCGTGAAATAAAGAAACTACCTCCCTCAGGAGTACACACCATCACTCCCTCCCTGTAGCAGTCTATACTCGCCCAAAATATGAATAACCAACCTATCCCCAATAAAATACCAAAGCTAGACATGTCAAACATAATGTCGTCAAAAGAAAGGATGCAATCAGTTACCTCTATCGAGAAATCCCTACAGATCCTCGTCAATATCATACTACCCTAACTGGTGACCCATACGATGGTGGAACAATGCAATCATCGCAAACCCCTGAATAAGGCAAAATCTCCCAAGTGCAATATTCATCATCTAGATCTAGACAACACCATCATTTATAACTTTATCCAAACCAATCAGACTCATTCCTAACCCCTATCCACGTATTTTTAAATGACAAGTGAAAATCACCATTCACTTCTAAGTCATATTACAGTCCAAGCTCTCCAGTTCTAGTGTCTCAACCCCAATATTTTCACTCCAAGTATGTTCACACGATAGTATCTTAAACACAAGATTCATATTTGAGAAACTCATATCATCCAACTCTTAACCCGATATACAATTTTCTCCAAAACCACAATCAATGCTTACCTTTTACTCGAATAAAATTCTGGGATCGATCGTATAAATCAAGCTAGAACTGGGTTCATAATTTACGTTTTATTTTGGCCCAATTTATACAACTCATTATTTTCACAAAGCCTACGTTCATAAGTTCATCAAATCAATTCATTTTCCTCATGACAATTAGTATCGATCATCTTATAAGACTAGGCAAGTCAATAGCATCCATCGTTAGGTCACTTCCACAGGCCACCACAAAACAACATATTCCCTTTAAATAAAGAAATTATTTTAATCCCCAACTTTTTGATTCACATCACTTGAATTTATCAATACTTGACCTAAGCACGAAATCAAAACTCAATTACATCACAACCTGGATCAATCCATATCCATATTTCCAAACCATTCATGTTGATAAAATTCTCCTAAGACACGAGATCATTAATCATTACTTGATAATCTAACAATTCCTGTAAATATACTTGCTTAATCATAAGTTATAAAGCTCATGTCAACCATTCCCACCCATTGTTCACAATAAACAAATAACAAGTTCTCACCCAACTTAAATGTAATCTTTCATCAGAAAATCCATTTAAACCATACAGTATGCACCGCCCATAGCATTCTTCCATAATGCTACATGACATCCCAAAGGCAAAACAAGTGTCATCTATCACCCATGTAGCATATACCAAATCACATACGGTCATACCAATATACACGTTACCCATATCATGCATCTCACTACACCAAATCATGTAATCATGCCTCAGAGTATAATTTCAACTAACACATAATCACCCAATTTATGTTTCCAATATAAATAATCACATCACACACAAGGTCTTATCACATGCCACTAACGGCTTACACTAAATCAAATGTCCTCCTCAAGGGTCCCACGGTGTCCAACAACACCTATCATCGCCAAGTATTCTCAAACTAG
>CM018035.1:28369806-28624806 GCA_008638375.1 Nyssa sinensis
CAAGAATGCAATAAGACCAATGATTTTTTAATACTACATTGGTTCATATAAGTCTTTCGATCTCTATATTTACCCATGCTAAAATATCCAAGATCTATCCTATGATTCCCTCTTTCGATAGAAAATCACAAAATTAAAATCATCTAATTAGTGGCCAGTTAATTAGAAGCAATAAGTTCAGAATAAATCAGACAAACATGAGAAAGAATTACTTCAAACTAGCATAGAAAAGCAAGCATAGTTCGGAACTAGATTACATCAGTTTCCTAGAATAAATAAAAATTTAGTTCATGCTAAAAATTAAATTCAACATAAACAAATTCACCATGATTTTCTTGAGACGAACGGAAGAAAAATAACACTGAAAAATATTCGCAGCAATCCAAGGTGTGCCGTCAAGCCGCAGTCGTACAATCCCTGGTTTTGACTTTTCTTCTCTGTTACGCTCCTGCTTGTGCGCTGCAAAATTTTCCAAGCCAATCTCCAAGCCGCAAAGCCAAATCACAAGCTAGGTTCAGCCAGCAACCGCTTGCTTTTTCTTTTGTTTTTCCTCTCTGCCGCAGCTTTTCCTCTTACGCCCCCCCACAAGTAAAACAGCCCTAGCCACCTTGTATATTCAGGGCCCAAAGCCCTACACGCAAGCCTCCAAGCCGCACTGTGCAGCCCACCTTTGTTTATTTCCAGCGCCCCACGAAAGATCAATCTTTTTAAAAGCCCATCCATGGTTTTAGTAGTTATGTTGTGGACCATATTCCGGACTATCTAAACTGCTACGCCAATTAATTATCTGGGCACAAGCAAATTCTCTCAGGCTGACTTGGTGGCTGAGGAAAATTAGTCTAATGGGACGGCTTGTATTTGTATATGGGATCAACTATCATGGTAAAGACTCACGGGCCTAATTATCAGGTTGTCCGGCTTAAGTAGTCATGGGTCGAGCTGCTTCAATTTTTCAAGTCTGTGATAAAATTTAAATGATAAAAATGAAGCCTAAAATCAATAAGAAAATAAATAAAATTACACTAAAATTTAAAGTTAAGAGGTGATAAAATTATAAATTATTCAAGTCATCACTTTTATAGTTAAACTATGTAATACCAACTATGAATGTATCTAGTTGCTCTGCCAAGTGAATATGCATTCTCCGATTAATTTTCACTGCTTAACTCAGTGTGTATCGAATGCATTATGCTTAGAGGTTACAAGTGAATGGCATGTGGTTAGGATTACTGTCGGCATTTTAATTCCTCAAAAAAAAAACCGATAGGTGCCTAACTGGCCGGTCACATGTCCTAAATTCGCATAAGGTGGGTTTGGGATGTGACAAACTGTGGAGGTTATCAGATTATCTGTGTAAAGAGATAAGCGAATAGTTTATGAGTAACTTGGAACTTTTGACTTGGTGTATAAGTTACACTATCTAGATATTGTATCTTCATACACTGTATCATTTTATATGCTATACTGTTTAAATGCGTATACTTAAATGCATACCCTTTTGTACTGCATTACACGTGGCATGATTTTGTTCTGTCCTGCCTAATTAATGTCTTGTCCTGTTTTGGTTCTGTTCTATTCCGCTCAATACTGACCTGGTCTATTATTGATTTATTTGCCTATACTCCAATTTATATACTGACATCCTGCACTGTTCTATCTGTTTTAATCTGTTGTCCCATTTGGCTTAGTCCTGTTTTATTTTACTACACTGCATTTAAAGTGGATTTATAAAACTGCTATTTCTGAAATGACTGAACTATCCATGTGCTTTGTAAACAAGAACTGGTTTTTGAAACCCATGACAGGGAACCTGTGTTACTTACTGGGCTTATTAAAGCTCACCCCATTATCCTAACATTTTTCAAGATTTACCCCTATTGGATTAGAAGGCACTATGATATGACACTAGTAGGTTGGGAGGCAATTCAAGTAAGGATTTGATGGCACTGGTTTGGGGAGACTTAGATTCTTGCAGACTGACTCAGGCTATTCAAGTGAGTGTTATGATATGATTAAATTTACTGATATGCTATAAACGTATTGAGACATGGCTCATGGTAATGGTACTTTAGAGAGATTAGATATGCTCTGTGTTATATATCTGATTATAGACATGCTCTGTGGTTAGAGTTATTAGCTATCTAGTTTTAGACTTGCTCTATGGTACATACCTCTATGGTATTTATAAATGAGTTGCATTCCCGAGATAAAAAAAAGGTTCTAAATTTCGCTGCTCTAACCCTACATTTGGAATGCAACTCATCGTTAAGTTCAGAAGTTCGCCTTTGGTTGGTCACATTGTCGGTCGGCAAACTGGCAAGGCGGCTAACTAGCATCACGTCCTCGACATATGCATAGGGTGGGGTTCAGGATGCGATAGAGCAGTCGAGGATGTGATGCCAGTTAGCCGCCTTGCCGGTTTGCCGACCAACAATGCGACCAACTAAAGGCGAACTTCTAAACTTAACAACGAATTGCAATCCAAATGTAGGGTCAGAGCAGCGGAATTTAAAACCTTTTTCATCTCGGGAATGCAACTCATTTATAAATACCATAGACGTATGTACCACAGAGCAAGTCTAAAACCAGATAGCTAATAACTCTAACTACAGAGCTCGTCTATAATCAGGCATATAACACAAAGCACATCTAATATCCCTAGAGTACCATTACAATGAGCTATGTCTCAATATCTAGTGCATATCAATCACATCAATCAAATCATGTCACTCACACGTCGGAGTGCAGCACACCTCTCTCTTTGAGGGTCCGTAGGTGTATATATATATATATATATATATATATTATAGAATTCCTATACATATACATCTATATATATATATAGATGCATGCAAGTCAGAGTTTCAGGTGGGATCATACGGCTGAGGTGGGATGATGTGAGCTGATGATGAGGGGTTTGCATGTATGGCCATTGGCCAATTTGGGAGGTGGACTTGGATAATTTAGTGTTATATACAATTCTATTGTATATTTAGGCATAAAGTTGTTGGCAACCCACTTGGTAAATTTTTGGGTGCCATAAGTTTCCCTCACTTGGTCAAGGGTTCAAATCCCCTTAGCCTCACTTTTGGGTATTTTTTCCTCATTTGGGCTTAGGCCTTGTTTGGTTGGCACAAAATTCTGTTTTGGCTATTTCCGTTATATTTTCTTTTCTAGTGCTCTTTTTATGAAGTAGTTTCTTCTGCTCACTTCCTATCTCGGTTAGCTTCGATGTCAAAGGCACCGTGTCGGTTATTATCTCTTGTGATTTCCATAGTTAGCTAATTCTAATTCTTGTAGTGTTAAAATGACATCATTTCACCTATTTCATTGATAATTAGGTTCAAGTATTACACCCTCCTCTCTTGACGTGTTTAATTATTTTATTGGTCTCTCGTGACCATCGAAAAGTTTCCGATTTACTGTCTTAATTATTCTTTATGTCGGTTCTAATTAATAATTAGCAATTAATTATTAATTAATCAAGGTCGGGGTGTTACATCCTACCCCCCTTAAAAGAAGTTTTGTCCTCAAAACTTAGTTGGTTATATCTAGGAGGCTCTAACCTCTCTTCATGCCAATACTATCATCATAGTTTCACACAAATTTCATATCAGATACAAGAATCCCCATTATGTCTGATTTACAACCACAATTGTAGGATCTCGTCAAGATTCCATTATCAGACCAATATCACATCAAATCAACTGGGCAATCATCCTCAAATAAGTAGAAATCACCCATTAAGATCATTTAATCACATGTGATCCCAAAAGTGATTCATTTGATATCCTCAATCATGGTTTACTGTATTTTGGGTTATTTCGAACTATTAATGTCACAAAACCTACTTTTTATTAGGTCAGAATATAGTCTGGGTCATGTCGGATTTTCGGGATATTATAGGATGGATGCTCCCTTGGTTCATCAGTCTGGTTATTATCCACAGCTTCTGCAGTTTTTTTCGAGTGATCCTCCTTTGCCTCCAGTTCTTGCATATTCTGCACAAAGTTCTAGACTTTCTATAGGTTCATCTTCTTCTTCAGCATCTAGACCGCCCATTATTCACCAGGGTACTAGTCGTCAGGATATAGTACCATTTCAAACTCAAGGCAAGGTTTATGCACTTACTACTATGACAAATCCTTCAGTTGGACCATCTGTGGTTCGAGGTACAGTCTTGATTTTTAGTTCTTAGGTACATGTATTGATTGACACAGGTGCCTCACATTCGTTTATAGCGTCCTCATTTGCATGTACTTTGGGATTGGAGATATCTTTATTAGACATTCCTCTTCGTGTTGAGACTCCGATTAGGAGTCGACTTTCACTCAGACGAGTGGTTCGTTCTTGTGAGATCGAGGTGGCTGATCATAGTTTTATCTTTGATTTTATTGTTCTTAATATGAATGTCTTTGATTTGATTCTGGGTATGGATTGGTTGTCTACCCATCGAGCTACCATTGATTGTTTCCGTAGTAAAGTTACTATCTGCACTCCCAATGGAGATCTTTTTCATTTCTAGGGGGACCGAAAGTGATTTCACTACTTCGAGACCGTGGGATTCACATGGCTTAGGTGAACTTAGTTTTATGTCTGCTAGTTGGGTAACAGATGTTGGGGATGACATTCATGAGGAGTTACCACCGATAGTGAGGGATTTTGAGGATGTTTTTCCAGATGATTTGTATGGGTTACTGCCACCTAGAGAGATTGAGTTCTCTATTGAGCTTTTATTGGGTACTACACCTATCTCTATGGCACCATATCGGATGGCTCCAGTAGAATTACGTGAGCTGAAGACTAAGATAGAGGATCTATTGCATAAGGAGTTTATACGTCCCAACACTTCACCTTGGGGAACTCTAGTGTTGTTTGCCAATAAGGGTGATGGTTCTTTACGCCTTTGCATCAATTATCGAAAACTTAATCGAGTCACAATTAAGAATCGATATCCATTACCGTAGATAGATGATTTGTTTGATCAACTTCGGGGTTCAATGTGTTTCTCAAAGATTGATTTGAGGTCAGGATATCACCAATTGAGGATCAAGGATTCTGATGTACAGAAGACAGCTTTTCGTACTCAATGTGGACATTGTGAGTATCTTGTGATGCCATTTGGGTTCATGAACCCACCAGCAGCATTCATGGATCTTATGAATCGGGTTTTTTGAGAGTATCTAGATCACTTCATTATTGTGTTTTTTGATGATATTCTTATTTATTCACTTTCACGAGAGGAACATGAGGAGCATTTGAGAATTGCTCTACAGACTTTGCGTGAGCGCCACCAATACGCCAAATATGAGAAGTGCAGATGTTGGTTGACTGAGGTTAAATTTCTTGGGCATGTATTTTCCTAAAAGGGAGTTTTCATTGATCTTGCAAAGACTAATTCAGTTACAACTTGGGAAAGACCGAAAAATGTGTTCGAGATACGTAGTTTTTTGGGTTTAGCCGGATATTATCGTCGTTTTGTAGAGGGATTTTCACGCTCGACTATGCCTATGACTCGACTTACTCAAAAAGGAGTCCGATTCATTTGGAACGAGGATTGTGAGCGAGCTTTCTAGACGCTAAAGACTCTTCTTACTTCTGCACCTGTCTTAGCTATTCCCGAGAGTGGAATTGGCTATACGGTATACTGCGATGCTTCACGAAAGAGACTAGGTTGTGTTTTTATGCAACAAGGGAAGGTCATTGCTTACGGATCTCGACAGTTGAAATCGCATGACAGAAACTACCCTACTCACGACTTAGAGTTGGCAGCAGTTGTCTTTGCTTTGAAGAGTTGGAGACACTATCTCTATGGGGAGGCGTTTGAGATGTATTCAGATCATAAGAGTCTCAAGTACCTTTTCTCACAAAAGGACTTGAACTTGAGGCAGCGTTGTTGGATGGAATATATGGAGGATTATGACTTTGATCTTCTCTTTCATCCGGGGAAGGCTCACGTCGTTGCAGATGCGTTAAGTAGGAAATCGCATGAGAGTATAGCTGCAATTCTGATGCGGGAGTGGAATATGCTAGAGGCAGTGGCAAACTACAATTTATGTCTCGATGAGACAGGCGATTCAGCTTTCTTATTTTCTGTTATTGCACATCCTAGCCTTTTGACTCGCATTTTGGATGCACAGATCGAGGATTCAGAGGCAGAATCTATTCGTTCTTGTATTGTTAGTGGTGATCCAGTTGCTAGTTGGTCATTTCATACCAATCATGGATTGCATTATCAAGGATGTTACTATGTACCGCAAACTTGTCACGAGAATGTTATGCAAGAATTTCACCTCTAGACTTGTAGTACATCCGAGTGGTACTAAGATGTACCAGAATCTTAGCCGGCAATATTGGTGAAAGGGCATGAAGATCGATGTCACGGGATTTGTAAGTAAATATTTGACTTGCGAGCAAGTCAAAGCTGAGCATCAGTGACTAGCAGGGTTGTTACAACCTCTTCTGGTAGTGAAGTGGAAGTGGGAACACATCACGATGGATTTTGTTTCCAGGTTTCCAAGGTCACCACAAGGGCATGATGCAATATGGGTTATAATGGACCCTCTAACGAAGTCTACACACTTTTTACCGATGAGGGATATGGATTCAGTAGAGACTTTGAGCCACCTTTACATTCAAGAGATTGTACGTTTACATAGAGTTTCAGTTTCTATTATTTTGGATTGGGATGCACGATATACTGCACAATTTTGGCAGAGTCTTTAAGCAGCTTTGGGTACTGAGTTGTCACTTAGTACAGTTTTTCATCCGTAGACTGACGGACAGTCCGAGCGTACCATTCAGATACTAGAAAATATGCTACGAACTTGCGTCATGGATTTTTGAGGCAGTTGGGAAGATCACTTGCCACTTATAGAGTTTGCTTACAACAATAACTATCAGGCAAGTATCGAGATGGCACCGTTTGAAGCATTGTATAGTAGACCTTGTAGGTCGCCAATTTGTTGGGCTGAGGTGGGCGAGGCCACAGTCTTAGGACCAGACTTGGTTCGAGAGACGATGGAAAAGATCAAAGTGATATGACAATGACTTCTTACAGCACAGAGCAGACAAAAAAGCTACGTGGATAAGAGGCGTTCACCTCTATCATTCGATGTGAGAGATCATGTCTTTCTTAAAGTTGCTCCACGAAAGGGCCTAACTAGATTTGGCCGACAAGGGAAGTTAGCTCCAAGGTACATAGGTCCTTTCGAGATCCTTAATAGGATTGGGGAGGTTGCATATCGGTTGGCATTACCACCACAGCTTTTTGGGGTTCATGATGTTTTCCACGTTTCGATGCTTTGCAAATATCATTAATTAAGCTATCAATTGAACCTCAATGACTATAAAAATACTTTCCTTAGTGTTTTTTGACGTTCTTGGCTCAATGGTGGGGTCTGTTTCGTCAAGCAAAGTACCAAAATCATAGATACCTAGAAAGGTGAAATTCTCAAACTTCCCTTAGCTACTAGACTGACCAGAAAAATATAGAAGGGGGTGTAAAGATTTGTAAATTTTTTTTTATAAAAAAGAGTAAATAATTTTTTTTAGAATAAATTAAAATTTAATTAACTAATTAAATTAGTTGAGGTATAAAATATGCCCAACAAAATTTAAATGAGTACATGTCTATGGGTAGGGAATAAAGTAATGTACAAAGCATTGAAAAAAAAAGAGGAAGTGAATGTGTGTGCAGCAGTGTGTGTGGCGGTGGTTTACTAATTCTTGTAAAATATCTTGTAAAGAAAAAAAAACAAAGGGGCAAAAGGTGTGGTTGAAAATTCAACCGTACCATGTTTTATTTTAAACCACTCACAACTCACACAAAACACACACTCGTTCCAGACGCACAGTGGCATGGAGAAGGAGAGAAGAAAAAAAGAAAAAAAGAAAAAAAAAAAAAAAAAGGAAGAAAGGAAGAAGAAGAAAAAGGGAAAAATTTTGGCAAGTCACTTGGGCTTTCGTGGGGGTTGAGGTCTATTGCAGTTTTCTTTGATTTTAAGCGATTTAACCGGCAATTAGCAAGTCACTTGGGCTTTCGTGGGGGTTAAGGTCTATTGTAGTTTTCTTTGATTTTAAGCGATTTAACCGGCAAAAAATCAAAGAAAACTTTGCCAAAATTGTACAAAAGTGAGGTAGGGTTTCTAAAACTTTTGAAATAGGAATGAATAGGTTGCTAGAAGACATTCATTCATAAAAGCATGCTAGGATTTCCATGTTGTGTGTTAGATTTCAATTTTGTTAATTTATATGCATGTGAAGCATGCCCATACATTCTCAAATTGAAATCTGTGTTTATATTAGGATTGTTGGGACCCTAAGCATGTGTTTTTATTTAATATTGTTACTAGTCACACTTGTGAGGAGTGTGGAGTGAGATTATAATAAATAAATAAATAAACCATGTGTTTTGTACATAGAAAAGTTGAGAAAAATCCTTGAAAGGATTAAATAATGAGTGAGAATGAAAAGAACTAAGAGTGTTGGTTTAGAACACGTTTTGTGTGCTTATGAGATGATGTGAGTACTCGAAATGTTGTGGTGTGAATTGAGTTGTGAATGTGTATATCCGAGGTTCAACGGTTGAGTCAAGAGTCCCACATGGTAGTACAGGTTATGGTTGCCTACAGGTTAATAGCTTGTGAAACCATGTTTCGCTATATCGCAGGCGAGGTGATTACTTGATGAGTGATGAATTAGGACTTTAGTATTTGTTTTGGGCTTTTAATAAAACCTAGAGATTTAAGAAATTGGTCGTTGTTTGAATAAATTCAAGTGGAACTTAAGTAAATCTCATAAAATGTAACAAGACAAATATGGATTCTGTATATGCCTAATTGATTATAAATTGTCATAGCATGCCACTCATCGAGCACAAGTATACAATTTTATGCAACGTTTATGTTTTGTTTGTTTTAGTTATCCTACTAGGGTACTGACCTCTACTAGATGCAAGTACGGGGAAGGATCCCGCGTCTTGAGGAGTACATGTTTATAGACTTGATGTGTCTCTTCCTTTTGGGCTTACTTGATGTATGTGAAGACATACTATGATGATGTTCATGGAGCGTTCTCCATTATTTTTGTTAATCATGTAGTATGAAATTTGTATGCTTCTTGGGACATGTAAATGAGATTGATATGTGTTTTAGGACATGACGTAGTAACTTGGAAATGAATTCCATATATAGAAATGTATGTATTATAATGTATGCTAAGTCGGATGAGAAAGAAATGAAATGAAGTATGTATTGAATTATATAATTGTTGTACATGGATTGTCAGGTTGACAAGTACCTAAGGAGTGAATGAGTGAAAAATTGTGTAAGTGTTGAAAACTTGAAAGGCAAAAAAAAACTAACCAATAATTAGGGTGAACCCTTTCATTTTTTTTTTTTAAATCTTGGCTTTTATAAACTCTCATATTTGTTATCCTTAATCGATTCCCACAGTTAAACTTATATATCTTTGACTATTAAAATCTAGTGAGATATGTTAATTAATTTAATCATTTTAATTTAACTTAGTTTAAATATCACACCATCGGGTTATGGGGCTCGGGGCATGACAGGGGGCAAGCATCCGGGTACCAGAAGATGATTCCGCATGAAAGTATAAAATTATGAAAATACCCCTAGGCTTAATATAAGCCACAAATAGGCAAATTAAAATCCGAAAAGACCTAAATTTAATATCTTTGACATTCCAGACCCAACAATAATGTCTGTTTGAGAAAAATAGAACACCAAAACAAACTAAAAAATGACAAATATGTCCCTAAAACTTAAGAAAGCTACCATAAGAGTATAGAAAGTAAAGAGAAACCCATACCAGCGTATATAAGAGTCTCTGAGTCTAAAAATAAGCTCCGTTTGAGATAATTGGGTACCGAAGACACGAAATATAAACGGTAAAAATTACCAAATTACCTTTAAGGCATGATTAAGCAACTAGATGAACTCAAAAAAGTAAAAGAGAGACTACCTCACGATTAAAAGACCCTATAGACTCAAAAATGAAGTCTGATAGAGTAAATGATGTATCGAATAGTATAAGACATGTAAAGAAAAAATGACCAAAATACCCTAAAGGTTTCAATAAGCCACCAAAGAAACTAAGAAGTGTTAGGAACCCTAACTAAAGACCGTGTAGGAATTCTAAACAGAAAAACTAAGTCCAGAAGAGACTAAAAACATTAAGTAAGAAAAGATTTTAGCTGAGATATGAACTGATATAATATCAATGTATTCTGATCCATGATTTAGGATTACCAGTAAGGAAATAGAGATAAGATAAATGCCAAGGCAAGTCAAGTAAGTAAGTGATTGTGGACTTTGGACCATAGGAGAGTAACTCTAAACCTTGAAGTTGAGACATTTTCATGAAATTCAGTTCTTTATAACTTTATAACATTACATGCAATTTTTTTCAGCTCTATGACGTGTTTCAGACTATTATGCTAAATGTTTTAACTTCATAACTGTTTTCAAAATACTAAGATCAATTCAATATTGAATTGCATGCTTTTAAGTAGCATATTTTTAAACATTTTATAACATGGATAGCTTAAAGAATGTTTTGCAAACATGTTTTAGAATAAAGTTTTATGTGCCTTACGACACCCTACTGGGGGTTAAGAGCTAGTAGACTTCAAATAAGTCTTCATAAGTGATTCGACCGGGAGTTTGAATTTAGTAAGAAAGGGCCATGTAAATTCAGAGCTCTAAATTATAGTATGGTCACCAAGGTGACATTTACAATCTGCAAGGGACTTAGCTTATGAGATGTTTGGCACAAAATATTTTACAGGTTCAATTTCCAGGTCACTGTGTGAGAACAGATGGTCCTAAAGGACAAAAGTTTTAGGAAAGTATCGCTTGTATTATTTGCTTACAAGTATCAGCTTTTATGATATCATAATTATCTTGCAAAATTATCTGGCACAAACTCTTGCATGATTTCAAGTAAATATATTGTAATTCTCAGTTATATGTTTATGTTTAAGGTTGCTAGAAGCTTTCAATATAATTATTTTCTATTGCTATCTATGAAAGTTAAGAAATAGATTTCTTAGAAACCCATGACAGGGGACTAGTGTTACTCATGAGATTTTCATTAAGCTCATAGGATTTTATCCTGCTTATTTTTAGAAACGACTAAGAAGTTTACATATCCAGATGTCAGTAAGTTATAATGAACATAGAGTCTAACTAAAAAAGGATTAGTATCTTAGCCATGGAGATAATAACCTGGAGTGACAAATAGCAGATTGATGTGACAGCTTGGAGTAAAAGTAAAATGTGAACGATGTTCACCGATGATGTATTAGTTCAGATACTCATATCTAATATAATGTTGGGTTCATATTATTGTAACTCTAATGTAATGTTACTTATTCTCTACCAAAAGTGACTACATTCAAACAAAATTTTTTACAAACTTAGATTATACTGCATGACTTTATATGACTGAATGCAATCTACTTGGATATGTAAAAAGGTTTTCGATTAGACATGTCATCAACATGCTAAATAAAGTTAGTGTCTTGGCGAAGTGCCTAATTGGCTGATCATTATACCTAATCCGCATAGGGTGAGGTTTGGGATGTGACAGGTACAACCATTATGTCAGATCTAGACCTTTCCTTTATAGTCCTAAACTTCAACGATAAAACTACTACTTTGAGCTTATCTAATGGATATGAAAATTACATGATTTACTGCACAAGAGATTCTATAAAAGTTGACGACCAATCTACTATATAATAGAGGCAAGGTACGCACATAACCCTAAGTCAAATTCTCTTATTCAAATCCTTTCAAGTCTATTTCTTTTTCCCTCTTTGGCTTGATTGTCGAAATGGCCATCATCGGGGCCTATATGATGACTTTGTTTACCCTTTATTGTTTTGCATAAATTATATAAACTATCTCAGCAGTTGATCAGGCATTGACATATTTTACCACAACAATATTTAAGGTATAAATAGAGAGTCTTCCATTCAATGGCTAGAAGTGGGACTAATATGGACTATGGGTAAGATAGTGCCAACCCAAGTACCAAGCTTACAAGAGACAAAGTAATTCCATATCCCTTGATTTATTGGCTAGAACTATGTATTTTAACTGAATTAGTAATTCTTACAAATAGCATTGAACTAACATGTTAATAATACCAATTATTATTATTATTATTTGGAAAGGAGAATGAACCAGCATGTTATTAACCGTTTAGCACATAAAAATATTTATTAGTTGATTTTTAAAATATAAACTCAATTCAACAAAGTCATATCGAAATTATTGGAATTGGGCACTTTAAAATTTTCAAATTATAATTAGCTCAAATAAAAACAAATTTTCAAAAATGCAACTCAAGAAAAGCCTAAAAGTCGAGTACATGAATCCAATGTTGGCATTTTAATTTATTTCAATTACCTTATAGCTTAAATAAATAAAAATTATAAGTCAATAGTTGTGAGGTTTACGAAAGGTCAACCTTTCAGATTTTCTATTTCTAAACCTCGTCTACCAGAAGTAGTCAAATAATAGAATCATCGGTTGGTATTTGGTAAACCTCTTGGCAACAGAGGTGCTGCATGATTTTCTTTGGGTTTTGACCTTAAAATTTTCAAACTCATTTGTTCACACCCTACTAAGGTATCTCAAGCATAGCTACAGCAGTGTAGAATCACAAATCCATCCTTTATTTTACACCATTGATCTTTAATCTTGAGTTTTAATTGGCTTGAAAATTCACTAGTAGCCATTCATTTGCATTTTGGCCATTATTGGACCCAAAACAATACCTTCAAATATAAATTGTTGAAAGAAGAAAAGACAAGCCTCACAAACGTTGCCAACAACAAAAGATTAATTTATGAAAGCATCAAAACAAAGCAGCATACTCATATATTCTCCTAAAAAAATGCATAAAAACTTTCATATATATCAAGACATATAACAAGGAAATCTCAAATACTCTTTTGACAGTAGCACAACTGTTTGCCCCTTTTTTTTAGCTCATGGCACACAATTGTTTTATTCTTATTTCTTTTGGCTTGCGGCAAGAGCTCACTTCTCATGGCTACACATATATAAATTATATAAAGTGTAGTTCTAATGCAACTAATACTTCTACTCCTACTCAAATTAAATATACTACTCCAACTTGGATACTAATCAAATTAAATATACTACTCCAACTTGGATAAAGATTTCTAGTCCCACTAATAATTCACTACCCAACTCTTATCTAAGATAAGACTTATCTAAAATATATAAAATACTACTAGGACTCAAAATTAAGAATCCTACTAAAATTTTACTAACTTGGTTTAATTGGCTTACATTGCCTCCCTTAAACCAAGCTCTTCAAGCTTCACCATGCTAAGAAATCTCTTCAACTTTAAAAAAAGAATTTGTTTTGAGCGGCTTTGTAAAAATATCCACACTTGTTCTTCAAAAGGACAAAATTCATGTTGGATCTCCTTGTCATTCACCAAGTTACGAATGAAGTGAAACTTGATATCAATGTGCTTGCTTCTCCTATGAAAAATTGAATTCTTTGTCAAAGCAATGACTGACTTGCTATCACAAAATATTGTTGTAGGACCATCCTACTTGTGTTGTAGAACACCAGGTACACACCACAACCAAACTACTTGAGTAGTTGTATTCCCTACTACAATGTACTCCACCTCTACTATTGAAAGAGCAACAACTTGTTGCTTCTTAGAAGACTAAGAAAATAAACCAAAACCAAGATGAAAAACATAGCCTGAAGTACTCTTTCACATCTCATTATCACCTGCCCAATCACTATCTATATAGCCAACAAGTTCAAAACTTTTAGAAGATGCATAAAAAAATACCATCACTTTGTGTACCTTGAATGTATCACAAAATTCATTTAGCAGCTTGCGAGTGAGATTGATGTGGACTCTCCATGAATCTGCTAATCAATCCAACACCAAACACAATATCTGGCCTAGTAGAAGTCAAATATCTCAAGCTTCCCACCAACCTTTTAAAGTAGGTTGGATTCACAAGATCACTTATCTCGTCTCTCACCAAATTCAACCTATCCTCAACCGCAATCAAAATTGGATTGGACTTGTCCATCTTGAACCTTTTCAAAATATCACTGGCATACTTTTTCTATGAAATAAAAATTCCACCATCTATTTGAACAACTTCAATTCGAAGAAAATAAGACATTTGTCATGCCCCGAATTTTCACAAACCCGGGGAGTGAGTGAAATGAATTTAAAAGACATTAATAAATGATAATTAAATAGATTTGATTGATTACTCATCTATTTTCTCATGTTCCCAAAAATAAAAATGAAAATTCGTTAACTAGACTTACCCAAGATGAGTCCCAAATAGCAGTCAAACACCTCCCCCAATCAATGGTCAAGATAATCCAAGTAGTGTCCAAAAATGATCTCTAAAATAGTTCCAAAATGTCCCTAAAAGTGCCTTGGAATAATGCCCCAAATGGGCCCCAAATGCCCTAGGACATAAGCCATGAATAGGCCAAAAATTCCACCTAGGGTAGCCTAAGGAAGCGGCCAAACATGGCCTAATAGGGTGGCCAAACATGGCCTAAAAGGATAACCAAAAATGGCCCAAAAGGGTGGCCAAACATGGCCCAAGGATTGACCAAACATATTCCAATAGGGTGCCCAAACATGGCTCAAAAAGGTGGTTCAACATGGCTCAAAAGGTTGACCAAGGGTTGGTGTCAAGAGGTTGTCAAGCAGCAGGGTAGCAAGTTGGGCACGTAGGGCGGTGACGTGGGCACGCGCGCGCGATAGGCCAGGCGTGGCATGGGCGCGCGGCACAGGCTCAGGGCGCTCAGCAGGTGCGCGTAAGCGCGCAGGGCTGTAGGAGGCTGGGGGCTGGGCTGCTCTGTTTTTCTGCATTTTCACTGGAGCAACAGAGGCTAATTTTTTCCATTTTTTTTGCAGAAACACTGTAGCAACTGCAGCTGAAATTTCTCTATTTCCCTAAATTTTTTCCCAAGTTTTGAAGGCTACTTTTTCTCATTTTTAGCCCACTTCTTCAAGGTTTTTAACCCCCCCTCTTTTTGACACTTTTCTCACCTATTTAAAAGGTGTTTTACACACCTAACAAATCCTTTAATTTTTCAAAATTTCAATATAGCCCCCCTTTCTTTTCTAAGTCTTTTTCCCACCTATTTAAAGGATGTTTTACACACCTAATAAATCTTTTAATTTCACAAAATTTCAACATAGCCCCCTTTATTTTCTAAGTCTTTTTCCCACCAAATATTCATAATACATCATACAATTAAGGATTTGTACATCCCATCTTCATTCGATGGCCACAATTTCATTAAAATTAAACGTACATCTAATGTTCTCAACATGTACATATGATGCTCATTAAACAACTATATTCTACATGTCATTTGGGCTTAAACCCTTATATTACAAATTGGCCCAAGGCCTATAGTTCACTATTTTTCCAAATTAAAACACAAGTCTTTGGGCTTATGCCCATTCATACAAAAATATGCCCCAAGAGCCAAATGTCTTCACAATTCCTTTCCCCTCCTTCCTTCAAGACTTTATCAAGTCTCAAGTACCGAGAACCTCATCTGTAATATGATATCCCACGAGGGGTCAACTCAACTGCTGGTATGACATAATGCTAATGCAAGGAACAAAGTTAAGGCGTGGCATGTGCAAGTGTACATTCATAATCTAACTGCCTTTCAATTCATTAATACAATGCAATAGCAATATGCGTGACACACCTATGCAACTCTATGCCACACCCATGTCTCATTCACGAATCGCTCCCGTTGGGTCAGAGTACCAATGCAATGGCCAATTTTAGGTTTTTCACCACAGGATCTACACCCTCATAATGCATAGCATCAAGTGCTCAACCCACACTATGTTTTCAAAGGATTCACCATATGCCAATATGCTTTGATTTCACCATGCAATAATGCAATCTTAATGAAGCATTTTATCAAACGCATGGGGCATGCTTTAAATAATGCATTATACTTAAAGTAATAATAACCCTTGAACCATAAAACTTTGTCTACATGAACCTAGCATGTAATCCAATCAATTATATATATATATAAACATATCACACATTCTCAAAGATTGCACAAATACACAAAATACCAAACACATTGAATAAATCATAACTTCCAAACTACAAGATTTTGTCTACATGAACATAAGCTAGAATACAATCAATTATACATATAGTCATGGTTCATGTTTATCACTTTGCCAAATTCTCAAAGAATACATAAGTACATAAGGTACCAACTCTAGGTTTTCAAAGTAACTATAAGCTTGGTAGTTCTCTAACAACAAATATGCATGTAAGTCATACAATCAACTTATAAAAACACTCCTAAACTTAACCCTATTCCTTAGCAAAATATCATACCTAAAAGGGTTTTTCTCAACCCTTGGGAGTTGTGTTCACTGTGTAGTCGAACCGATAGGTGAGAGTGTAGCCCTTGACATGGGGAACAACTTCCTAAAAGGAAGTCTTGTGAAAATTCAAGCCTAGAAGTGTGTTTTGAAAGCTTAAAGATTGGAGAAACCTAGGTTTCTTTCTCCCTTTTCTCCATGAACGTGCAGTTGCTGTATCTCAAACCAAAATAATGAAATTATATCACTAAGGGGTCTTATTTATAATAAAAGGGCCAAGGGGCAAAAAGACCCTTTTGCCCTTAATGAGTTCGGGGCCCCGTTACACTATAACCCGTCCCGAAACACTTCAATTCGATATTTTGTTTTAGCCAAAGTTCTTAAAATTATTTTAAATGATATTTTTCAAAAAAATTTATTTTCGCCTGTGGCCGGGTTTGGCCGGATCCACTCGGGCCAACCAGGATGCCCTTTATGGTCCATTTTTGAAACTATCTTCAAATAGGCTCAAATTGTTACAGGATGTGTATTTTAATATTCTAAGAATATTTCTCTTCTATGGCATACTCTAAATATGTTCCTAAATATGACTTATATCCAAATATGCATGTGTAGTGCCCTACTAGCAAATAGTGCATAAATGGTGTCCTACCGGCAAAATGAAAAATTTATCCTCAATTTTCAAGTCTCTACAACATTAGTCTCATCTTTGTCATCTTAACTTGAGCTATCATAGCCTCCTTGAATTCTGAAATCAACTTTGAATTATTGCCAATACAGATCAAATCATCCACATATAAGCACACAAGAAAAATATCACTATATGAATTAGATTTGACATATAAAGTATGCTCATAAGGAAATCTGTTATAACCATGCTCAATAAAATAAGAATCAATGCATGTATACCACGCTCTAGACACTTGCTTTAATCTATACAAGGCCTTATTCCATCTATAGACTTTGTTTTCATGCCCTTTTATCATATAGTAGGCACATTTCTCAACATAAATCTCTTCTTTAAGTACACTATTCAAGAACACAAATTTAACATCCATTTGAGAAATTCTTAAATTATTTTGAGCAGCAAGAGAAACAAATATACGAACTATATCAAGTCTAACAATAGGAGCAAACACCTCAAAGTAATCAATACCTGACTTTTGTTTATAACCCTTAGCCACCAATCTTGCTTTAAAGTGATCAACCTCACCATTGGGCCTGTACTTTTTCTTGTACACCCAATTCACACCAATTGATTTCTTACCACTAGGAAGAATAGTAAGTTGCCATGTGTTGTTCTTCTCAAATGTATGAATCTCATCATCCATGACTTTAATCCAGTGATCATCACGAGAGACTTATTCAAAGGTCACTAGATCACAATCTGCAAATAAAGAAAAATTCACCAAATCTTCATTAGTTGGCTCATTATCACTACCAACAACATAATTTTGTAACCGAACAAGCAAGTGTTGTTGGCATTGAGGACGCCGAGAGGACTCTGCATGAGGTGATGACAGATCTGAAGATGGAGGATTACTAATCTGAGGCCCGCTCTATATTTCAATATGCGGATCTACATTATTAAAAGTTAAAGCTGGCTGGATTTGATCATTCCGAGACTAATCTCAAACTCCTTGCTCATCAAAAGTCATATCACGACTGATAATCACATTCTCTATTATTGGATGGTACAACTTATAGGCTTTTGAAAATTGACTGTAGCCAATGAAAATATACTATTCACCCCTATCATCAAGTTTCTTTCTAAGATGATCTAGCACATGAGCGTATGCAATGCATCCAAACACCTTTAGGTGTATAATAATAGGCTTCTGTCCACTCCAAGCTTCTTGTGGGGTATTGTTAGAAACATTTCTAGTAGGGCACATATTCAAAACATAAATAGCACAAGTAGCAACTTCAGCCCAAAATCATTTAGGCAACTTTTTAAATTTCAACATGCATCTAACCATATCCATAATAGTTCTATTCTTTCGCTCTGCCATAACCATAACCATAACCATATCTAGCAGTCAACTGATGCCTAATTCCATGTCTTTTTAATAAAATCATCACAAATAAGATACTTTTTACCCTTATTAGTTCTCAAAGTTTTCATTTGAAATCCACTTCGCTTTTCAACATAGGCCTTGAATTGCTTAGAAGTATCACAAGCATCAAATTTATGTTGCAAAAAATAAACTCATACTTTTCTACTAAAATCATCAATGAATGTAATAAAGCACATACTGCTACCATTAGAAGGTATATCCACTGAGTACAAATCTGAGTGTATTAACTCCAAAGGCCTCTTGGCTCTCCATGAGTTTCCTGTAGGAAAAGCATCTCTATCTTTCTTTCCTATAACACAAGTTTCACAAACTCTGTTTGGGTTATATCAATAGCAGACAAACTAGAAACCCAATGTTTTGTAGTAAGAAAATTAAGATTGCCAAAATTCACGTGCCCAAAATGCATATGCCATAACCAACTATCATCATCAATCATAGAACTAAAGCAAAGTAAATTCTCACATTTAATACTCAATGGAATAAACGTTTTGGAGACATGTTTACCTTTGCTATTAGCTCCATACGATCATCATTAATTGTGAAAACTCTATGGTGGATTCGCATGTCATGACCTCTCTTTGAAAGCTGCCCCATACTCAACAAATTTTGTTGCATACTTGATACATGGAACATATTTGAAATATACTTGTGAGACCATTATTCAAATTGATTGAAATTCTGCCTTTACCCATCACAGGTATTGTCACGCCCCGAATTTTCATAAACCTAGGGAGTGAGTGAAATGAATTAAGAAAAATAAATAATAAGCAATTAAATGGATTTAATTGATTACTCATTTATTTCTCCATATTTCTCCAAAATTAAGAATGAAAATTTTCTACTAGACTTACCCAAGATGGGTTTTAAATACCAATCAAATATCTTCCCCAACCAATGGTCAAAATTAGTCTAAGTCATGTTCAAGCATGGCCTCCAAGATAGCCCCAAAATGTTTCTAAATATACTTTGAAAAAATGGCCCAAATAGGCCCCAAATGCTCTAAGACATAGGCCAAGAATAGGTTAAAAATCCTACATAAGGTGGTTTAAGGAATTGCCCAAACATGGCCCAAAGGGTAGCCAAACATGGCCGAAAAGGGCGGTCAAACATGGCCCAAGGATTAGCCAAACATGGCCCAAAAGGGTGATCAAACATGGCCCAAAAGGGTGGCCAAGGGCTGGTGTCAAAAGGGATGTCAGGGCTAGGCGCACAGGGCGCAGGCAAGCGCAGTGTGCGCGGGGGCACGCGGCAGGCGCGTAGGGCGGCCAGGAGCTCGTGCGCGAGGGGGGCTGGGCATGGCTGGGAGTGCGGGCATGGCCTGGGGTGCTATCATTGTAGCTATAGTGTATTTGCTGCAGCTTGACTTCTTCATTTTCTAAATTTTTTTCCAAAGTGCTGCAAGCTACTTTTTTCCATTTTTAGCCTATTTTCTCAAAAAATTTTAACCCTCCCTTTTTGACACTTTTTTCACCTATATATAGGGTGTTTTACACACCTAACAAACCTTTTAATTTCATAAAATTTTAATATGGTCTCTTTTATTTTCTAAGCATTTTTCACCTAATATTTCTCAACAAAATCCCCTACTCTCAAACTAGTAACCAAACTACATTCTTTAATTCAATTAAACATTCATACATCATTTAAACATACAATCCACCATATGTACTCATATACTTGAAATTTAAATATTACAAACTTCATGTTCATTTCAATTTTAAGGCATTGTCCATTATTTTCATACTATACAAAATTTCTATAAGTAAAAACACATGTCTTAGGGCTTATGCCCTCATACATACAAAATGCAGCCCTTAGGCCAAATACGCTTCAAAATCTATTTTCCCTTCATGCTCCAATGACTTCATCAAGTCTCAAGTACCGGGAGCCTCATCTGTAATATGTAATATCATAAAGGGTAAGCACGATGGCTTGTATGACATAATGCTAATATAAAGAACAAAGTTAAGGCGTGGCATGCGCAAAGTGTACATTTATAAGCTATATGTCTTCCAATTCATCAATGCAATGCAATGGCAATATGCATGACACACACATGCAACTCTATGCCCAACACATGTCTCGTTTCACAGATCGCTCCCGTTGGATCAGCGAGTACCAATGCTCGTTTCACGGATCGCTCCCATTGGATTAGCGAGTACCAATGCAATGGCCAATTTTGGGTTTTTCACCACAGGATCTACACTCTCATAATGCATAGCACCGAAGTGCTCAACCCACACTATGTTTTCAAAGATTCATAATATGCCAATATGCCTTGATTTTTCTATGGATTTCTAATGAAGCATTTCATCAAACACATGGAGTACGCCTGAAATGATGCATTATACATAAAACAAACAATAACTTTTAAACTACAAAACTTTGCCTAAATGAACTTAGCATATAATCCAATCAATTACACATATAATCATGTTACATGTTCACAACTTAACAAATTCTCAAAGATTACACAAATACACAAAGTACCAATACATTGAGCAACCATAACTTTCAAACTACAAAACTTTGCCTACATGAACATGAGCTAGAATGCAATGAATTTTATATATAGTCATATTACATGTTCATCACTTCAACAAATTCTCAAAGAATACATAAGTACATAAAGTACCAATCCTAGGTTTTTAAAGTAACTATAAGCTAAGTGGTTCTTTAACAACAAATAAGCATGTAAGTCATACAATCAACATATAAAAATACTCCTAAACTTAACTCTATTCTTTACTTAGCAAAATATCATACCGAGAAGGGTTTTTCTCAACCCTAGGGAGTTGTGCTCGCTGTGCATCCAAACCAATCAGTAAGAACGTATCCCTTGACGTGGGGAACAACTTCCTAGAATGAACCCTTATGAAATTCTAAGACTAGAGATGTGTTTTGGAAGCTTGAAAGTTGAAAAAACCTAGGTTTTCTTCACCTTTCTCTCCATGCACGACCTGCTGCTCATTCCTTAGACCAAATTCTATGATTTTAACACTAAAGGGTCCTATTTATAGTAAATGGGCCAAGGGGTGAAAAGACTATTTTGCCCTTAATGAGTTCGGGACCCCGTTACACTACAACCTATTCTGAAACGCCTCAATTCAACATTCTGCTTTAACCAAAGTTCTTAAAATTATTTTAAATGATACTTTCCTGAAAAAAATTTATTTTCCCCTGTGGGTAGGAGCGGCCGGGTCCACTCGAGCCACCTAGGATGCCCTTTATGTTCCATTTTTTCAAACTACCTCCGATTAGACTCAAATTCTCACAAGAGGTGTATTTTAATATTCGAAGCATATTTCTTTTCTCTGGCATACTCAAAATATGGTTCTAAATATGACTTATACCTAAATAATGCATGTGTAGTGCCTTACCAGCAAACAGTGCATGAATAGTGCCCTACTAGCAAAAATGAAAAATTTATCTTGATTTTTCAAATCTCTACAAGTATCTTTAAATTATTTCCAAACTTTACCTCTGATCTAATGGACTCTTCCAAATCAAAAAACGTGTCTTTTTTACCACACGTGTGATTACTACAGTCAGTATCCAAATACCACTTAGTACCATCATCATTATCCACAACATTACAAGCCAGCAACACGATCTCTAAATCATTATTACTACCAGGATTATTTTTCAGCAACATTAGCTTAATGATCTTTATTATTTGGCCTTCTAGATCTGCAATCAAATTTTTTATGCCCAAATTTGCCACAATTAAAACATTAAATATTGGATTTATGAGATTGTGGATTAGAATTTTTTTTGTCCCCTCTTCCTTGGACTAGTCCATGCTGCCAATTATTATTCTACCACTGATTGTTGTTTTGCCACTAATTTCTATTTTGCCATTGATTATTATTCTGCCATTGATAGCCTCTGCCTCTTTCTCTACCAGATCTGTTTTGCCCATTATTGCCTCTGCCTCCTCTATTGTTATGATTCTGCCCTCTATTCTGGTAGCCTTAAAAACGTTGATTAAATCGTGTATTATTTTGAGACTCGCCTTTTTCATTCTTCAAATTTAATTGAGTTTGCAAAGCTTCTTCCACTGAATTTTTTGATCTCTCATTCAAACGTTGTTCATGAACCATCAATGAACCCTCTAATTTATCCACCGTCATAGACTCCAAATTAGCAGACTCTTCAAAAGCAGTCACTTTATATTCAAACCGTAGTGTCAAGCTTCGAAGTAATTTTTCAACTATTTGACAGTTTGCTATTTGTTCACCATTAGTCCTCATCTCATTAACAAGCGTCGTGGTCTGTGAAAAATAATCAGAAATAGTTTCTGATTTTTTCATTTGCAACAACTCCAAATCTCTATGCAGTTTTTGTAATATGCCCTTTTTCACTTTATTAACACCAACATATGTTTTTTTTTAAGAATATCATATACTTGTTTCGCAAATTGAATATGGGCGATTTTACTAAGAACGGAAAAATTTAATACTTGATGAATGCAATTTAAAGTTTTGAAGTGTACTTGCCTTATTTGCTCATATGTATCTACTATAAGCTCCTTCTTAATGAATTTTGTCGTCAAACCACTTGAATAAAAAAAAATTATCATCGGACTCTCCCAAATAAAAAAAAATGAGTTTTTCCATCAAATTTGTGCATTGTACAAATAAGTAAAGTTATTTTCACGAATTAAAAAGATTAAACTTTGATACCAATTGGTGGACCCAAAACAATACCCTCAAATATAAATCGTTGAAAGAAGAAAAACAAGCCTCACAAATGTATGCCAACAACAAAAGATTAATTTATGAAAGCATCAAAACAAAGCAGCATGCTCATATATTCTCCTCAGAAAACGCACAAAAACTTTCATATATATCAAGACATATAACAAGGAAATCTCAAATACTCTTTTGACAACAGCTCAATTGTTTGCCCCTTCTTTTGGCTCACGGCACACCACTGTTTTATTCTTATTTCTTTTGGCTTGCGGCAGGAGCTCACTTCTCACAGCTTCACATATATAAATTATATAGAGTGTAATTCTAATACAAATAATACTTCTACTCTTACTCAAATGAAATATACTACTCTTAAGGACATGTTTGGTAAGTCAGAATAAGGGTAGAAATGAAATACGTATTCATGATGCTATTTCATTTCTGTATTTATTTAGGCTTTTTAGACCGGAATGGTCATTCCATTAGACCATTCTAGATGGAATGACTATTCCCAAAGAAGTCAGAATTGCCATTCCTTACCAAAAGCCACGGAATGCTAATTCCATTCCTTACCAAAATTTTTAATTTTTTTTTGCAAATAAAAAAAATGTAGGTTGAATTATTATTTTTTTTTGCCAATAAAAAAATAAAGATTGAATTTTTTTTTTTTTGCCAATAAAAAAATGTAGGTTGATTTTTTTTTTTGCCAAAAAAAAATGCTAGTTGAATTTTTTTTTCCATTAAACGTACATGAAAGCTTTGAAATTTATACAAGTATTTTGAATATCTAACTTAATATTAACTTCATAATAACAATTTGGTGGTTCAAACCAGGAGTGTAATTGTCATTCCATTATTAGGTATTCAGTCAAACAAAAGAATGGAATAATTATTCACATTCCATTCCTGCTCCATTCTATTCCTGATGTTATTTTATTCCTGTCTTATTCTATTCCAACATACCAAACATGTCCTAACTAGGATAAAAATTTTCAATCCCATTAATAATTAACTATTTAAGATAAAACTTATCTAGAATATATCAAATATTATTATGAATCAAAATTTCAAATACTGACAAGCTGTAAAATAGAAAAGATCTCCATGTATATTTATTTGTTTTTATTTTGGTATTGATATGTTACCTAATATGCTTTATGCAAAAATAATATTATATGAGTATCATTTTGAAAGTTAGTACTATTTTATACCAAAAATTATATCCACTTTACCTTTCCTAACATTCTTTAGTATAAATGAGAGTTATACTAAATAATGTAACCAATTAAAATGAATCATCCAAATTGTATATTTATGTTAGATATATATTTTTTTTGTAAATATATATTATTAACATATTTAAAGTTCTTTCTTTTTCTGTTCTTTCAATCACTTTTTATAGTTTGATTTGAAAATTATTCCTTGATTTTGTCAATTTTGGAAGAAATTGATGTTATGAGAATATATTCAAAAATTGATTTTTTTTTGGTTGAAAACCTTATAGAATTCCCATGTCCATTGATTAGTCATTGGATGATTCTAGTCAAAGAAAAAGATTAGGAATTTTATCTTCATTTAAAGAAGAAATTTTGGTGTGATTCTTGTTGGGGTTTTGAATTGTAGGGCCCACAACAATATTCAACTTAGGGTATTTTTCCTATTTAATTGATTAGTAGTGATTCCTCCATTCATTGTAACTATTATGTATGTTAATTCTTACAAATACTATCAAATCAACATGTTATTAATAACAATTATTATTATTAATTTTTTATTTTTTTAAAAAAAGTATGGAACAAATGAGTGAAAAGGTCATGACCATTAATTTTGGAGTCTAAGAAAATTCTTGAATGAATTGTTAGATGTGCACTTTTTAATGATATTATGTTATGCTTAATATGATACAGTAATTTCGTGAAATATAATATATAAGACAAAGTATAATTAAAAAAATATATTACCAATAATAAATTAATTTTAACAAAAAAAGAAATATCTTTAAGTGATAATAAGTAGTGCTAGTCTTATTATTTTAAATTTTATTAAAATTATTTATCTTCTTAAATTAATAATGTTATATTAATGAATTATTACATTATTGTAAATTCATAAGAATAAACATTTTTAGAATTTCTTTTAATAAACCTAACATCGTTATTGTAAATACATGATTTTATCATATAAAATACTTGGAAAAGGGCGTGCGTGACATGAAGCGTCGATCATTGACACATGTCAGACGCATGGTTAAGCGCAACCTTAGCGCGTGGGCGTGGTAGTCTTCAAATTTCCATACCGTGTCCAAAACAGTCGTCTCAACCCAATCCAAAGTAGAAGTTAATTTCCCAGGAACCTTCCCTTTTCCCTCCCTTCGGACGACTCATGAAGATACTCTCCCTTCTTCTATCTCCAATATATATATATATAGATGTATTTTCTGAGTCGTCTCGGATAGAGAGAAAAAGTTTTGTGAGGATGGAGGAAAGAAACCACGACATCACCGATAAGAATAGGGCTGTTGATCATCATCCGGGTCTTCCAGTTCACAACCAAGTCAAAAAGATCAAACAAGAGGCCGAGAAGATCACCGACTGGTCGCCGGAAAAGCCCGAGATGAGACCTGTTCACCGGGAGATAACCCGGCAGCTTTCCAGGTCCCGGTTGGGTCAAGCCGGTGGCCGACCCATCTCCGTCGGTGATTAGATAAATCATGGCTGAAGCGTCTCTCCATTGTAGGTTTATGATCACAGGTCACAGGATTTTATTTTCTCTGTCCTTTTGCCTATAGTTTGTTAGGTTTTATTTCCTTGTAAATAAAACACAATTATCCTTTTCGATATATATATATATATATATGCATTAAATCTGACTACACCATTAAAAATATAAATTCTCTCTCTCTCTCTCTATATATATATATATATATATATATATATATGTAAGAGCCATCTCTCTCTCTTACATGAATTCGGTTATGTTTGGATAGTATTTGAGAGTGGAGAGTTTTAAGTAATATTTTGATAAATGATTTTAATTAATTTATTAGAATTTGAACCATTGTTTGAATTGATTAACTTGAGAAAAGATGAAAAAGTAAAACTATGTTTGTTTAAGTTTTTAAAAATAGATATTTAATTTTAAAACGTGAAATACGTGTTTGGCAAATTATTAATTTTAAATTTTTTTAATTTTTTATAATTTAGATTATCATATCAAAATATATTTTTACAATTTTTAAAAAATTAATTACAAAATTTTTTAAAATATTTTGAAAAAAATTATATCTGAATCACATTTTTACAATTTTTAAAAATCTTAAAAAATGTGTTTGGTTACGTTTTGACTGTATTTGACCATATCAATTTTTTTTATATAATTTAATAATACATACGTTTTACAATAGTTGCTACAATATCATACCGTTACTCCTAATAAAATAGCATATTGTTTTCTGTCACATGAGAACGTGCCACTTCGAGTGTTTGTCCATTTTCGTATAATTTTTTATTAGTAGAGTAAACAATGTAACCAATAATATTATTGTAAGAGTGAGACATTATTTACACTGTTCTATGTGAAATAAAAATCATCCCATATAAGAATGTTCAAGCAACTAAATAAACAAGGCCTTAATGTAATGCGTCGAGATATAATAATTTTAAAAATCACATTGTATTAAACTCAAAATTATTAAAGATAGGAAAAAAAAAATTAAAATACACAATATTTTTCTTTTCACTAAATTAATTAAGTTCATTATAAGTGGTCCATTTAATAATTTTAAACAACTCCTACACACTTTATATTTTTGTTAATATAGCTCTTAAAAGAGTTAAATTATCACTCAGATTAAAAAAGAATCATTTATCCACTAAATGGATGTCATTTTGAGCCGGATATTAGAGAAATTAAAGCTTTGTTTGGATGGGCGGTTGAGCTGCGCTTTACGGGGTTTCCAAGCCCAATTCACGCTTTAACCCATTTGGTCAATATTTGGTTCTGCGGCTCAGCAGACTTTTTGAGCCCAGAACGGGCATTTCCAACCAGCAGCCTAAGGCTGCTTTTTGAGACTGCGGGTGACGCCCATTTCATGGAGATACAGATTTAACCTGTTTTATTTACAAATATTACGAGTTTGCCATCCTACTTGTTCGAAAAAAATATCAGTTCTGTTGTTCTCACGAATGAACAACATCATCAAATCTCGCACACTTATTACTTTTATTATATATTTATGTACTATTGTAAGTAGATAATATATATAATATTGAATATGTTTATATTTATATATATATATATATTATATTTAGTATTATATTTTTATATAATATTAATATATATTTGTTATTTATAAAATATAATATAATATTAAGCACACAAATTATTATACAAGGACAAAAAAAAACAACAATTCATATTTATTTAGCACTTATTAACCGTTTATTCAAATACTATAATATCATTTAAACACTTATTAAATATATTTATCCAAACACTCTACAACTTAATTTAAGTTGTACTTTTTCACAACTCATTCAAACGAGCACTAATAATTTTCGAAAGTGATATGTTACGTAAGATCTTCACTGAAAGGGACATTTATCAAACTACCTACAAGCATATGCATTTATATGCTTACAAAGTAATTTTCATCATGCATTTAAAGTAAGTATATATTGTTATTCATTTACATTCACTCCCCAAAAAATAAAAAAATAAGAAGTCATGCAATTTATCGATGTACACAAGTCTCAAAATGCACAAACGCTTTGGACCTCCGTTGTTCACATACCACTACACACAAGGACCTCCATGGTTCCTATAGCCAAATTGTATAAAAATCTCTATGCTTCGAGCTCCTTGTTACCACCTATGGTGTTTGTTTTTAGGGGAGAGTAAACAGACTAACCATAATGCATGAAATGCTAACATGTATAAGTGTCGTGAGATGACATGCTAACGCATTCAAATCGTAACATACGTTTCTATTGAATTCAACCAATTCCAAGTATGTATTAAGTAATTCAATGTATAACCAAGATATTTCATAACATATGAGTGTTATCATGCTCAACAATGCAACCATGCCTCCCAAGCATGTCATAAACTTATCATTTACATCAATTCTCAAGCAAATATTTCAACTCAAACACACATTTTTATTTCATGTAAATACTCATAAGATAATAATCAACAACTCAAGCATACATACTTCATACCACGGTACCCCAAGCATTCATTAATCAACACAAATTATAGTTTCACTCCACTTGGGAATTAACTCAAATCATCATACGCCAACCACAACATGTTACTCGATCATTCACACCAAAAGAAATTTTTGAGTTTCATAGATATGTAAATTGGAAGCATAACATAAAAAATTATAACCCTAGCTACGTGATCCTTTTTTTACATTAAAGAGAGTAATAAACGCCTACCTCAAATTGAACATTTGAGAGAAAAAAGCGTAACTTTTGTTTTTTGTTTCAAATCCTAAAATTCCAATAATCCAAGCTTGTAGATGTGTGTAAAAGACTCATTTCATTAAAAGCCCTAATTTCTCTCGCTCAAATCTCACCAATTTTTTAAAGAATGAAGAAGAAGATGAGATAATGCAAGATGGAAATCGAGGCATGAAATTTTGAGAGGGGAGAAGAGTGTTTCAGCCCCTCAATGTCTCTAACCTCTTTTTCTATAATTCTTTCCAATTAATTTTACTATTTTGTCCTTCTTTCTTTTAATTAGTGTCCACCATGTCCCTTTTGTACTCAATTTACCTAGTTATTGTTAATCTTTTCTAAATTAACTTATCAAGATAATAATTCCACATTTCTAAATCTTATTCTTCATAATTCTAGGTTCCACTATTGATATACCATAAACAGACACACCAATCAGTTTGAGACACGTGTGCCTACCAGATTAACAAATCTCGATCCTACAGAGCTCATATATGTCGGTCATACAGAACAGCTATAAGCCTTCGGGGTATTCTCATATATATCTATCATACAGAGCAGCCATAAGCCTTCGGAGCATTCTTATTTATATATCATTCAGAACCGATGAACTCGGTCATACAGTACAGATGAAGCATTCAGGATATTCTCATGTACATCGTCCAGACCTCCTGTTCTGGACAGTATTTATTCGACACTGCATATATGGTTTCCTTAACAGCCGTTAAGCGGGGAATAAGGAAACAGCCTTCAACACGGAAACTACTATCTATGGTTATCTCCATCTACGATTCAATGCTCCACAAGGTAACTGCAAATCTCTGATGATCAAATCCCGATATTCGTGGCGGCAAAACCTAATCAAAATTAGGAGAACCACGACTTATATATTAAACCCTAAAGGTACGCTTTGGATTCTTATACTCATTCTTTGACTTTCAATACAGTCTTTCAATTCCCTTACTTACTTAAGCATCGGAGCGGCTACCGCCAGAGCCAATCCGGTGGTCCTCTGATCATCTTTCTGAGTGTTCTACAGGTCACGGAGCCCTCACGTGTTGCGAGTCAAAAAGTGCAGCATCAGTTTGGCGCCGTCTGTGGGAAACGACTAATCTCTACGTGCTTTATTCGTAAACTCATCTTTTTCCCCACCGGAAAACCATGGCACCAAATCTCCGACCCCGACAGAATACTCAGAATTCGCAAAACGCTCAGCGTCAGCCGCCTGCTCCGCGCACAAGGGGACCAGCGGCCAACCCTATGCGACAAGAGATCGAAGCAATAAAACGACACAATGAACTGGTACAGGAGCAGAACCAAGCGGCGGCTTCTCCTAGCCCGCCGGTCAACTTCGTTGCAGGAACGCAACCCCCAGTTGCCACGGGGAATGAAGAACTTCGTGGGCAGGCCCCCACTAACCAGCCTGGGCACCCCTCAGGCGTTGCTCACGCTGGCCGAGATCCACAGCCATCAAGAGTCCCTGGCTGGGGAACATCTGCTTTTGTCCCCGACGTGCATTACCGGAGCACTACTCGAGCCCCAACTCCTAGGGTTTCGGGAGCACCCCCGGCACCACAGGAACCTTATCATGCAGCGCCAGTCCCACCGGTTCGGATTCCTCCTCCATCCGAAGGGCGCACTCCACCCTACTACCCTGAAGCCGAGGCTGTTAGGCAGGGTTCACAAGATGTCAGACTCAGAGACCCACGAAGGGTAGAGGAGATTGCCGAGTCTATGGACCGGACAATCGGCTTGAGAGGACCTCAGAACCCTCCAGAGCAAGACGAACTGGCCAGGCTGCTCGGAAGACTAGCCACTCCGTTCACCCACTCCATCATGTCCGAAGAGAGGCCTAGAAAGTTCGTGGTGCCCAAATTCACTCTCTACGACGGATCTGGAGATCCAGGGGATCACCTATCTCATTATCAGCATACGATGGCCCTTCACGGAGCCTCAGATGCTTTCATGTGCCGAACGTTCATCACCAGCTTGAAGGGAACAGCTCTGAAGTGGTTCCACAACCTCCCTCCGAACTCAATTCCCAGCTTTTACGAGCTCGGTAGACAGTTCTTGGATAGATTTATGACCAGCAGGAGGCTCAGAAGGGGGCCAGAATTCCTGCTGAATGTTAAGCAGACCAGGGAGGAATCCCTCCGGGCCTACATTGCCCGCTTCAACACCGAGCTCACTGAGATCACGGATTGCAGCCCGAAATTCCTTGTTGCGGCCCTTACTGTCGGGCTTGCCCAAGGTGGCTTCAGAGATTCCTTGACAAAGAGCCCCCCGGCCGATATGGCAGCATTGATGGATCGGGCCAAAAAATACATCAACCTGGAAGAAGCCAACCGCTCAGCCCAGAAGGGCAAGGATCAGACCCAGAGGGATAATCCGAAGCGGGAGGACCATAAGAAGGAGGATCACAGAAAAGACTCCAACAAAAAGAGGGTCAGAAGCCCAGAGAAGAAAACAGCTCCCAGAGCCGTGTACAACTCCGCACCAAGGGAGTTCACCAACTTCACGCCTTTGAACACCACTCCGAACCAGGTACTCCGGCAGATCCGAGATCGGGAGAACCTGAGGTGGCCAGAGCCGATCAAAGGAGATCCCAGCCTGCGGGACCAAAGTAAGTATTGCAATTTCCATAAAGATCATGGGCATACTACTAACACCTGCAGGACCCTCCGATATGAGATAGAACAGCTCATAAAGAAGGGACGTCTTCGGGAGTTCGTCAAACAAGACGGAAGGCAGAACCCCCAAGAAGACAAGCCTCAGCAGCGGCCAGATCAGAGGCCCGAACATAGGCAAGAGCAGCGGGAAGGATGAAACGAGCCTCAGAGGCAGAACAACCATGTTATCTACGTCCTCCATGCTGACTCCCCTGTTACAGGAATGTCCAATAGGGCAAGAAAAAGATATGCTCGGGAGGCCAGAACCGCCCCAAACATCTCGCAGGTCTCCAACGTCGAAAAGAGGCTCAAGCCAGGGCCAGAGATCCAGTTCACCGAGCAAGATCTAGCAGGGGTACACTGCCCTCACAGTGATGCCCTTGTTATCACCCTCAGAATCGCCAACTTCGAAACTAGAAGAGTCCTAGTCGACACTGGCAGCTCAGTCAACATTCTATTCTATGAACCGCTTAAGCGGATGGGCATAGACCAGGACAGCGTCAAGCCCACCACTGCCGTAATGGCAGCTTTTGATGGCAGCCTCAGCACCCCCTGGGGAGAGTTGACCTTCCTACCACTATTGGGGAAGGTGAAGGGCAGAAGACCACCATCTCTGAGTACATGGTGTTGAACATGAAGTCTCCGTACAACGTCATCATCGGGAGACCCTGGTTACACCAGATAGGGGCAGTCACTTCGACCCTTCATCAGTGTCTGAAATACGTCCATAATCAGAGCGTGCACTCGGTCCGAGAATGTCACGCTATTGCCCTCAAGGAGACAGCTCCAAAATAGCAATTACAGTACACTCGAGACTGTGCAGATCCGGTTTTCACTCACACTCCCGAGGTGGAAGATTGCCCATCCGGCGTTGAAGAGCCCCTGAGCCCAAGGGGACGTGATAGCCGAGCCAAGCCTATTGGCGAGCCCATCAAGATACTGGTCAGTTCAGAAGCAGAGGGGTGTTATTTGTACATCGGCCCAAACCTTACGCCCGCCGAGCAGGAAAAGATAGTCAGGTTTTTGAAGAACAACCTCTCTATCTTTGCTTTGGAAACTAGGGACATGGAGGGAATAGATCCTAATCTGATAACTCACAAACTAATGGTAGATCCAGATCACCCCCCGGTCAGACAGAAGAGAAGACCGATCGCTCCCGAACAGCATCGGGTTATAAACGAAGAAGTCCAGAGGCTGCTGGACGCCAGGATGATACGGGAAGTTTTCTATCCCGAGTGGTTAGCCAACACTGTGCTCGTCAAGAAGAAGAACGGCAAGTGGAGAGTCTGTGTTGACTATACAGACCTCAACAAAGCATGCCCCAAGGACAGCTTTCCACTGCCGAGAATAGATCAGCTGGTTGACGCCACTGCAGGGCATGAGCTTATGAGTTTCATGGACGCCTACTCTGGATACAACCAGATCCAGATGTACCCTCCAGATCAGGAAAAGACCGCCTTCATAACCGAAAGAGGACTCTACTGCTACAGAGTGATGCCTTTCGGTTTAAAGAATGCTGGAGCCACTTACCAACGGTTGGTGAACAAGATGTTCAGCCCACTGCTTGGCAGCACCATGGAGGTATACATCGACGACATGCTAGTAAAGAGCCTCCAGAAAGGCAGCCACCTCCAGCACTTAGCCCAGACCTTCGATATCCTCAGACAGCACAAGATGAAGCTCAACCCCTCGAAATGTACCTTCGGAGTTACGAAGGGAAAATTCTTGGGGTACATCGTCTCTCAAAGAGGTATCGAAGCAGATCCCACTCAGATCCAAGCCCTGATTGGACTGAAGTCGCCAAAGACCAGAAAGGAGATTCAGGCACTGAACGGCAGAGTCGCCGCATTGAGCAGATTTATATCCAAGTCCACCGATCGCTGCCTACCTTTCTTTAAAGCTCTAAAGAAGTACAGGTTTTGACAGGAGCTCTGGAGAGGCTAGGTACTCTTTTAGTTCTTGGAAGGAAAGCTCGCATTCTTCTGTCCATTGCAAAGCCTCTGAGAACGCGGTCAGTTCCGCACTAATCAGACAGGACAAAGGAGTACAGAGGCCTATATTCTACGTCAGTAGGGCACTACTTGACACGGAGAAAAGATACCCAGAAGTAGAGAAGCTGGCCTATGCCTTGGTCATATCAGCCCGGAAGCTTCGACCTTACTTCCAGGCCCATCCAATTGAGATTCCAACTGCCTATCCTCTAAAATCAATACTGAGGAAACCCGAGGTATCGGGAAGATTGGTCAAGTGGTCTGTGGAGCTAGGGGAGTTTGACATAGCATATGTACCCCGAAACTCCATTAAAGGGCAGGCCTTAGCTGACTTTGTAGCCGAGTTCACCCCGGCACTGCAGAACGAAGCACAAATCGCCGAAACTACAAGATCCTGGCTGCTGTATATTGATGGATCGTCAACCGATCAAGGATCAGGGGTAGGACTGGTACTACAGTCCCCTGATGGACTTACATCGAAAAAAGCAATCAGCCTGGGATTTAGAGCTTCTAATAATGAAGCTGAATATGAGGCCCTAATCTTAGGGATGAAGCTTGCCCTGGAATGCGAGGCTCAGAACCTCGATGTCTTCTCTGACTCCCAACTGGTAGTAAGCCAAGTTTTGGGAGAGTTTGCCATTAAGGATGACAGGATGCTTCGGTACTCCGAATTGGTGAACCATTTAAAGCATTCTTTCTAGACTTTCACTATCCAGAAGATTGAGAGAAGCCAGAACTGCAGAGCAGATGCTCTGGCTAACATGGCCTCCCGTCTCAAGTCTGAAACAGACTCCACCGTTAAAATCTCTTTTCAGCCAGGATCCAGCATTGAGGAAGCATCAGTTGCTCAAATTAATGAACAGACCCAGAGCTGGATGACCCCAATCCTCCAGTATCTAAAATCCGGGCTCCTCCCAGAGGATAAAAACAAAGCCAGGAGAATCCGAATCAGAGCGGCTCGGTACCTGATCCTGAACAACAAACTTTACAGGAGGTCATACTCTCAACCTTTGTTAAAGTGTTTGGCTCCAGACGAGTCACAAAATGTTTTGGCTGAAATTCACGAGGGAATTTGCGGAAATCACAATGGGGGCAGAACTATAGCCCACCGAGCTCTATCACAGGGCTACTACTGGCCCGGCATGCTGAAACAGGCTAAAGAATATGTTCGGAAGTGTGACAAATGTCAGAGATTCGCCTCGTACCAACACCAGCCTCAGCACGAGCTCATCCCGATTCCTAGTCCTTGGCCCTTTGCTCAATGGGGAATGGACATTGTGGGCCCGTTACCACGAGCACCTCCAAACAGGAAGTACCTCTTGGTGGCTATCGACTACTTCTCTAAATGGGCCGAAGCCGAGCCTTTAACGCATATTACAGAAAAGGAAGTCGAAAGCTTCACCTGGAAGAACATTGTCTGCAGGTTTGGCATACCACGTGTAATTATCTCAGATAATGGGACACAATTTACTGGTAAAGGCTTCAAGGCATTCTGCGAAAATCTCAACATCAGGCAGCACTTTGCCTCTCCAGGCCATCCACAAGCAAATGGGCAGGCAGAGGTCACCAACCGAACAATCCTTGATGGGTTAAAGAAAAGGTTGGAACAAGCCAAAGGGAAGTGGGCAGAAGAGCTCCCAGGAGTCCTTTGGGCCTACCGTACAACCAGAAGAACTCCCACCTCTGAAACACCCTTCTCATTAGCCTATGGGACAGAAGCAGTAATTCTGGTTGAAATCGGTATGCCAACTCTGAGGACTGAGGTCTTTGAGCAAGAATCCAATGATCAGCAGCTGATGGAGAACTTGGATTTGCTCGAAGAAAGAAGGGATCAGGCCAGCATCAGGATGGAAGCCTACCAACAAAGAATGGTCAATAAATCCAGGATAGGACTCAAGACAGTCAGCTTTCAAGTTGGAGACTTCGTCTTAAGAAGAGTCTTTCAGAACACCAAGGATCCCACCATGGGAAAGTTGTCACCAAATTGGTAAGGCCCCTACAAAGTAACGAAGGTCGTTCGACCTACCACTTACTGGCTTGAAGACACGACTGGGAAACCTGTTCCTAGGCCATGGAACGTAGAACACTTGCGGAAGTATTATCAATGAAGATTTTTTTTCCTTTTACTTCCTTAAAACTGTTCATCTATTAATGCACAGGCCTCCAGAGCCTGGTCCATCTATTAATGCACAAGTCTTATGACTTGGTCCATTTATTAATGCACAGGCCTCCAGAGCCTGGTCCATCTATTAATGCACAAGTCTTATGACTTGGTCCATCTATTAATGCACAGGCCTTCAGAGCCTAGTCCATCTATTAATGCACAAGTCTTATGACTTGGTCCATCTATTAATGCACAAGTCTTATGACTTGGTCCATCTATTAATGCACAGGCCTCTAGAGCCTGGTCCATCTATTAATGCACAGGCCTCCAGAGCCTGGTCCATCTATTAATGCACAAGTCTTATGACTTGGTCCATATGTTAATGCACAGGCCTCCAGAGCCTGGTCCATATATTAGTGCACAGGCCTTCAGAGCCTGGTCCATCTATTAATGCACAGGCCTCCAGAGCCTGGTCCATCTATTAATGCACAGGCCTCCAGAGCCTGGTCCATCTATTAATGCACAAGTCTTATGACTTGGTCCATATGTTAATGCACAGGCCTCCAGAGCCTGGTCCATATATTAGTGCACAGGCCTTCAGAGCCTGGTCCATCTATTAATGCACAAGTCTTATGACTTGGTCCATCTATTAATGCACAGGCCTCCAGAGCCTGGTCCATCTATTAATGCACAGGCCTCCAGAGCCTGGTCCATCTATTAATGCAGAAGTCTTATGACTTGGTCCATATGTTAATGCACAAGCCTCCAGAGCCTGGTCCATATAGTAGTGCACAGGCCTTCAGAGCCTGGTCCATCTATTAATGCACAAGTCTTATGACTTGGTCCATCTATTAATGCACAGGCCTCCAGAGCCTGGTCTATCTATTAATGCACAGGCCTTCAGAGCATGGACCATCTTCAACTAGCGGATTCTGTGATCCAGTCTATCCAAAGGCAGAAGTTTCGAGCACCTGTCAACTAAAGTTTACTAGAACGGAATACCTCGGATCTGACACTTACATTATTTGACTTATCTATCAAACAAACCAGCACCATGGTTTCAACCAAAGGTGAAGTACTTCGATTCTGGCATTTTTCTAAGTTTTTGATTTATTTTCAGAACAATCGGCAACGCATTAGAAGGTGCTTAAGTTTCAAAAGAGCACATTCACAGAAAATACCAGATCTGAGAAGAAGAAATTCAACTTTATTAATAACTCAAAAAGATTTACATCTGTACCAAGACACTACTACAGAAGCTATTACAGAAGCTACTACAGAAGCTATTACAGAAGCTACTACAGAAGCTATTACAGAAGCTATTACAGAAGCTACACTTGGCAACATAATGGCTCTTCTCCTGGGATGATAAAGGGGCACAAGATCCAAAACCTTCAAAACCGCCTTCATCGGCTCCATTTGAAAGGAAGGAACCCTGAACCCCAGTCTGCATCACGTAGTGCCCAGGCCATTTCATCATCACTATCACTGGTCCCATGACCAACCGATGATGAGGGCTCTGAGCCTCAGAAGACTTTTCGTTCTCCACCTTTGTAATCGGCATAATGCCCCAGCCAATTGAAGCAAGGGTTCCTGCCAAGTCACAAAGGGGAGAAGGCGGCCCCCGTTCATCTCCCTCAGAGCAGTTGTCACTGCCAAGCTATAAGTAGGAGGAGGCAACCCACCTTCAATCTTCTTCTTCACACCATCTGTTTCACCCCAGCCACTTGGAGCAAGGGTCTCTGACAGGGCGTGAGGAAGAGGAGGCAACTCACCTTCATCACCAGCGCTCCAGGCCTCGGTTGAATCAGGGAGGGACCACCACCAGTCGGAGAAATCTCGACTAGATATCAGAGGAAACAAGAAGACTTGTGCCTCCTTCAATCCTTCCTTGGAGACTGAAAATAGGGGAGGGTTAACTTTTGGCCACAGTTTAATTATTCCTAACTCAGGCAAGGAATCATCCATCATCTCCGGACGAGTGGAAGAACTCCGGCAGCATATAAAAACCTCTCTTACAAACAATTCGGGGAGCAAAAGGGTTGAGCACAACCATATGCCCTCGTTTCCATATATATAGACACTGGAAGACCAAAGGCCACCCAGTTGAACCGTCACAACGATTAAGCGAAGTGCTAGCTTCGAAATCCCAAACGGCAGAGGTGCAATAAATGGAGTATTAAACCACCTTCTCGGGAGAAACAAAAGGCAGGACCATACACATAATACACAGGCTTTTAATCTTTCCCATGTATGTGACGTGACGGTTTCTCCATGTCATTGACACTTACAGGACCACGTGTACAACAGAGGTCCATCAACTATGACGTTTCTTGATTTCTAACAGATCTGGAGACAGAAGATCTGATCAACCAAACTACAACCGCAAAGATATCCACTTATTATTATGTCCCCGAATTCAGAACGGTCAGCTTTGAAATACTTCAAAACAGAAGTCTCCAATTACTGGCCTAAGGCAAGTAAAGAAGTTCGGAACACAGCTTCCTGCAGAAGAAAATCTGATCTGGTATACACTAAACTCCAGAGCAGGGTAACTTGCAACAATTATTACCATCAACTACACGTTAAGGCACTACAGAGCTACATAACTCAAAGATACGCACGAATGTTACAGAGCAATATAACCAAAGAGGCGAGCATTAACCAAAAGACTGTTCCATTAAACAAATGTATGTCTCAAGTACATTGAAAAATAACAAAATATGGATCCTAAGCCTGATCAGTAGGAACAGGATCAACGACAGGAGAAGGTTCGGTAGGTACAGTATCAACCACCTCAGTCGGTACAACCACTTCCGTGGGATCGGCCGGGAGGACATCAGCCACTTTGTCCTGGTTGACCTCTGGAGGTTCAGACCCAGGCGGCACAATGGAGGAAACGTCTAGGTCAGGAAACTTGGCAAGAAGCCGAGAGCGGAAGTTATTAAACCCAAACGTAATCAAACGATGGGCCATTCCTTCCAGCTTCGACCTCATCTCTTCCTCATTGTCCACCAATGCCTGCTCCACGGCTGCATCGAGCTGCCTACTGTGCTGGTACCGCAAGCCGTTCATCTCCACCTGCAACCTCCTCGCCCGCTCAACGGCAAGGTTCCTCTCCGATTCCATCACTATCAAGGAGTTCTGACACTCCTTCAACTTCTCCGCAGAATCGTGAGCCTCCGACCGAGCAGTACCCAACTGGAGTCCCAGTTCGTCCAGATTGGCCCTAAGTTGGTCGAGCTCCTCCACAGATGGAGAAACCTCCACCAAAGCAGAAAGGGTATGCAAGGTCTGCATAACACAAGGAAAACGACTCAAACACCAGTAGAAACGCTTAAAGGTAAGGAAAATATGGTCCTAACGAGCTCACCTTAACCTGAAGAGCGGTCAAGTCAGCAAGCAGCTTCCCAGACGCCTGAGGCTTAATTTTAACTGAGCTTTTGGCCCAGAACTCACTCAGAATCTTCTTGGCTCCCTGACCAGCAACGTTAGGAGCCACCGATGATGATGCCTCCTTACCCGCTCGACGAGACGGGATTGGAGGAACCACCGTGATAGGGACGGGAGCCTCTTCTTCCCTCTCAGCAGGCCCGGGAGAGGACGAAATCAGCCTCTGCTTCTTCGGAACGGGAAGGACCACTGGAGAAGAAGCCTCCCCCACCGCAGGCGGTGATGGCCCGGACTCCCACTGAGCCATCACATTATCAGCTATCTCCTCGACACTACCCCTGGCAGCCATTAATTTATCAGGGTTGACGATGGAAGAATGATCCCTAATGCTGGGCTTCAAAAGCTTCTTATACTGCTTCTAAATCACGGGAGAGAAATCTGGTCTCTTCCACGCACTCTTAACTGCAAAGCAAACACAGAAATTGATCAGTTCAACAAATTGGCAAACAAAACAGAGTCAACGCAGCCACGGAAAAGTTAAACCTCACCCCTTGGCCCAGTGGTTCGAGGGAATGTGGAAGGTTGACCCTCGAAGTTCTTGAATTCCCATCCTCCTTTAATAAAGAAGTACCACTTCTTCCAGGTCTTGTTGGAGGAGGGCACAGAAGTAAGGGGTCTGAACCCACTATCAAAAGACATGTAATAAAGGCCTTCTGCCTTTTGAAGTTTTAGATCCATATTGCTACGGATCAGGTCAAGGGACACCTTGACATTATTCATATGCCCTAATACGATAAAGCTCAACAGATGTCTCCAACTGTTAAGGTTTAGGTCTGCGGGGCACAGATCAAACCAACAAAAGAATTGTTTTATTATATCAGGAAAGGGGAGTGTAAGACCCAATTCAAACCAGGCCAGATAGGCACAGATTTCTCCATCTCTAACATCGCCTGGGCGATCTTGAGAATCTGGGACCCTGAAAGCGACATTTTTGGGAAGTTTGAACTTCGCCCATAACTCCTTCAGCATACTTTCAGTAATTACACTCTCACCCTCTTCTCTGCGATCAGACCGACCAGAGGTTTCGCCAGCCCTGTTCGAGGGATCATCAAAAGCATCGACAATCCTGACCCCCGGACTAGAGGGAGGAACTACCATTCTATTTTCATCAACATTCACTAATTGCATTTGAGGATCAGTCTCAGAAGGACTTCCCAAACCAGAATGTGATTCTAAGCCAGACATGGCGAACAAGAAAAAGAGATGAAACAGACAAGAAGGGATGAAGAAGGGGACTAAAAGTCGAACCTGAGATCAAGAAAGGGTTACGAACACCGGAGATCCTCCAAAACTCCAAGATATGTCAAATGGCGATCTGGTACTGTAGAAGTAAATGCAGAAGAAAGGTATGAAAGACCTTTCCCTCTCTCTATATACGCATTCGAAATATGAGCCTTCCAAGACGAGCCGACACAACGGTTGAAAGTAATGATGAGTTTTCGAGTATCGGCTGCGCAATAAATGACTCGTTAAACCGGCGTCTTGAGAAATGGGAAGGCAAAACGTATGACTCTTCACAAAGCCCTCAACCCTAGTTAAAACCCTAGCTTTTGACAAGGGCTCGGGGGGGAGTAGCTGATATACCATAAACAGACACACCAATCAGTTTGAGACACGTGTGCCTACCAGATTAACAAATCTCGATCCTACAGAGCTCATATATGTCGGTCATATAGAACAGCTATAAGCCTTCGGGGTATTCTCATATATATCTATCATACAGAGCAGCCATAAGCCTTCGGAGCATTCTTATTTATATATCATTCAGAACCGATGAACTCGGTCATACAATACAGATGAAGCATTCAGGATATTCTCATGTACATCGTCCAGACCTCCTGTTCTGGACAGTATTTATTCGACACTGCATATATGGTTTCCTTAACAGCCGTTAAGCGGGGAATAAGGAAACAGCCTTCAACACGGAAACTACTATCTATGGTTATCTCCATCTACGATTCAATGCTCCACAAGGTAACTGCAAATCTCTGATGATCAAATCCCGATATTCGTGGCGGCAAAACCTAATCAAAATTAGGAGAACCACGGCTTATATATTAAACCCTAAAGGTACGCTTTGGATTCTTATGCTCATTCTTTGACTTTCAATACAGTCTTTCAATTCCCTTACTTACTTAAGCATCGGAGCGGCTACCGCCGGAGCCAATCCGGTGGTCCTCTGATCATCTTTCTGAGTGTTCTACAGGTCACGGAGCCCTCACGTGTTGCGAGTCAAAAAGTGCAGCATCAACTATAGTGTTAGTTCTGTGTTGTCAATAAAATTAGTAAAATGTCCTTATGATTTCATTACCAAGATTAGTCAACATGTATAATCTTCCACACTAACACTAATTAATTAGCATTAATACATATATTTATCCATTTTAAATTATTAAATACTATTAAAAAATTTTAAAATCATTATAATATGCATGATCCCCAGCTTATTGGGTCCTTTACATAATTTTACGAAAATGCTGACATTTTACTGACCTAATTAAATTAAGTTGTGACTTAATTAATCATTTTAATTCCTTTTAATTAATTTTTTTCAACGTTCACATCTTTGGGTCTCACCACCATGTGGTTCTTGTTCCTTGGGTGAATACCAAATTGCCCTTACCTTCCAATACTCAAGTTATTCACTAAATTTTGCCAAATTTTGATTAGCTTTACACATTAATCTAAATTAATCATCATTTAGGGTCTTTATAGCTTAAGGGGCAAGAACTTGAATAAAGATTATGTTAGTTGCTTTGATTTGGTTAATGGGTATGAGAACTAGAGGTATGCGAATGATAGAGACAAGAGTGATTTTCTTATTTATGATTTAGCTCTAGGAATTGGTGGAATTAGAGTTGGGTTTGATATCAATGGTGCTTTAGGTGCCTTCACTGCTAGAATGGCAGAGTGGAATATTATTGTAGTCATAGATACTTTGAATGTTGATGCACCATTTAATGAATACATCACTGTAAAAGGGCTTTGAGTTTAGAACATAAATTCTCATTTCTGCCACGTACAAAGATCAAGAATGGAGGTCATGAAGGGGCCATGGTGTTGTATTTGTAGCTTTGATTGTAGGTATTTCAAAGACAAAGACCTTGTGTCCATCAACCTTAATATTAGTTATTTATTTATTTATTTCTCTGGGTCTAAAGTTAGTCAATCATATTAATGATTAATGCGGGATTGTTTGAGCGAGTCAACCAATTGGTTAGAATCTTGCATCCAAAGCTTTGAGTGAGTCCACCTATCCCAACATTAACCACAATATTAATAGGATGCAATCATGCGAACCAAGGGATTTGATTATGTTGATAACTTTATAAATACAGAACTTCTAAATCATTCTAAACAGAGAGTTCAGAATTTTTGTTACATTTAAAACAGCAACTGCGAGTGATATTTCTAGAGTGTGCATTGTTACAATTGTTCTCTAGTTCCATTTATCCCAATTGTTATCCATTTGGTTTCAGTTGTTCTTGGCTGATTCCAATTGTACCAATTGTTTTCCACTCGGTTTCAATTGTTCTTCAATGACCACTGTTCTTCAAAAACTACTATTACAGTATGTTGTTCTCAAGACCTTCATTGTATGAGTGCATGTAAGTGGAGATGAAGCTATTGAATCCTGGAGGGTAGATTGCTGAGACCTTTTATACAGAGATACCATCTCAGAGGGGCAGAAACTACTCTTAAGGATAGTGTCTTGCACACGCCTCAGCTTGATAAGTTCTTTCCTCTTTGTATTTTGTGATTTTGCAGCATCTCTTACACTATTGTTTCAACAATCTTAAGAGTAGTTCTTATAATAGATGCTACAATATTGACTGCCACCAATACCCTTGAATTGAGTCCACTAGAATTGAGCCATTTAATGGCACAAACTTCAAAGGTTGGCAGACTATTAGTCTTAGATATTACAAAGGTTAAATTTGTTCTAACCAAACCTAAATCCATCAATATCATCTTGAAGTATCTGAACTTACCAATAAACAAATACAACTTCCTAAATCTTTTATATATCACTGGTAACTTGGATATCACTCTTTTATATGTATCTATGTCATGCCCTGAATTTTCACAAACTCGAGGAGTGAGTGAAATGAAATGGGAAACGTAAATAGAAGGTCATTAAGGTGGGTTAATTGATTATTCATTCATTTCCCCAAGTTTTTCCAAAATTTAAAATGAAGACTTGCTAAATGACTTAACCAAAATAGTTTCCTAATGTCACTCAAACGTCCCTCCCAATTTATGTTCAAAATAGTTTAAGTCATGTTAAAAAATGGCTCCCAAAATGGCCCCAAGGTCTCTCTAAACATGCCTTGAAATAATGGCCCAAATGGGCCCCAAATGCCCTAGGACATAGGCCAAGAATGGTTCAAGAAGTTCACCAAAAATCTTTAAGGAAGTGACCAAATATGGCCCATGAGAGTGGCCAAACATAACTCAATAGGGGGGCCAAACATGGCCTAAAAAGGTGACCAAAAATAGCCCAAGAGGGTGGCCAAACATGGCCCAATATGGTGCCCAAACATGGTCCAAAAAGGTACCCAAACATGGCTCAAAAGGGTGGCCAAAAGGGGTAGGTGTCAGGGGGTGCAGTAGGCTGTCTCACATGGGGCAACAGTGGCATAGGGCACGTGTGCGCAGGGCATGGCTGGGGCGTGCAGGGTTGCGTGGGGCTGGGCTGGTCTGTTTAACTAAGGCAGATTTTTTCATTTTCCTGTAGAAACATTGTAGCAACTACAGATGAATTTCTCTATTTCCCTAATTTTTTTCCAAGTTTTGAAGGCCACTTTTTCCCCATTGTTAGCCCATTTCTTCAAGGTTTTTAACCCCCCATTTTTGACACCTTTCCCACCTATTTAAAGGGTATTTTACACACCTAACAAATTCTTTAATTTTTTCAAAATTTCAACATAGCCCCCTTTGTCCCGACCCGAAACCCACCCTATGCGGATCTCGTGTCGCGGGGCCGACCCTAAGGCCGTCCCTACTTTTTCCATTCCTGTATCATAGTACTAATATGCAATGTACTAAAAATTTAAAGCAATGACAACGAAAGTCTTAGCAATGACAGTGATTAGCGGAAGTCTTTCCCATAATAGTAATTCAGCAGAAGTCTTTTCAATACATAATATGGTTCTACAAAAGTAAAATAAGAACCAGATGTAACCAGCACCCGGGGGTGGTGAATAATGGGAGAACTAAAACATAGACTAGTACAGTTCCTCAAAATGTTCTCTTACGCTCTCAGACTCCTACTGGGATCTTGCGGCGTTAGTACCTGAAATGGGGGTAAGTAGGGTGGATTGAGCTACGAGATCTCAGCAAGTAAAAACAGATCTCCGACATTGGTATCAGTGAAAAAGAATATGAATCCATAAATTAGAATATGATAGCCAATCATAAGAAATGAGATGATGTAATAGCCAATAAGAACAGTTGCCACAATGGCCAATGGACAGTGGTGTACAATATACAATCAGGAGTAATGGATATAACATCAATATGAAACTCTCAATAATAATATATCAATATGAATGTACTGCCACAATAAACTGATCACAATCAATTCAATAAAGGATGTCCTCTCAGTGCAAGATAAGTCATAAGGAATAGTGCCATTCAACAGTCGCAATCATCTCAATCAAATAAGAGATGTTTTTAGTCTGAGTCAGGGCTTGGCACACCTTCAGTCTTTTGGGACCCGGCATACCCCCTAGGGAATTCCAGTGAATTTCCATATGTCCGTTCACAGACTTGACCCATAGGTCTCTAGTCAATCAGAAAGCATCAGATGGATATTGTGACTAAGCACAAGTCCAGTATACATAAACATTTCATGATCATAAGTGATTCCATAAGAGTATAAAAATGGAATATCAGACATACAATGAAAGCATAACAGTAGGCCTTTCAAGGCATAGTTCAACATGATAACAATGGTATAACAGTCAATCAATGTCCACAAGATAGAACAATATCATATGGTGGAAAACAATAATATTTGGTACGTTCAAGAGTACAAATTTGGCAGTAATGAGAATAAACTTGGCTTGAAAACACCAAATGGAAGAGAAAGGGAATTTACTTACCTCTAAATATGCGTTCCTAAATCAGTCTCTTGCGGGTTTGCCTTTTTCCTGTCGAGTTCCCTATATATCAGTAAATATGTTTCAGAATAAATACTATTCAGCAAATTCTATGCCCTTCTATCATAAGTATTTCTAATACAAATTTTGACTTTACCATTGAGTCTGAAATGCCAAAGAAAGTCGATTTAGGCTTTCGCAGAATTCCATTTGGACGTCTGTACGAAAAAGGGCAAAATAGTCATTTTACACTTTTACGGTTATTTTATTCTTTTTCGGGACCCCGTCTCATGAAATGGACCTTACCATTAGACTTAGAATGTCTGAGATAATAAAAATTGACTATTCATTTACCTCGTTTGGACTTCGTTTGACCCATATTTGAATTACGGGCATTTTTGTAAAACTTAATATTTTATTAATTTTTTCTGTTTGGGCCACGGTGACATTTCTTAAAACTTCTGAAGTCGGTTCATAATTTCCAACAGTTCCGGTCTAAACTAGTGGGTTCATCAGTTAAAACCCTAAACCGGCCTAACTCTTTACTGAACCAACCGGTTTAGTTTAATTCAGAGAACCAGAATAGCATAACCACTCTGTCCACCTTATCCATGGTTTGGTTAAACCCAAATCCCATTTCTACATTTTCTATCTCTGCAACCAAACAATCTAATTCCATTTTAAATTCAAATACAAAATGATGTCGTATCACTGCCCCATTTAATTCCGGTCGGGTCCCGACCCAATCCGACCCGAACTCGGTTCAAGACTCAAGTTAACCCTACCCATTTTCGGTACTGTTCATCGTCTTCTCCAGGATGATGAACAGTAACCGTAAACCCAGAAATTCCTTAGGTTAATTTTGTGATCTTTTGGCCATCGATTCACGTTGTTTTTGCTTCCATTGTATTTCTGGAGGGATTTTACTCATTTTGGCATTTGTTTCATAGCCTGAAACAAGCTCAAATGCTTGCTTCACTCTTCGATGGCCGACTAAATAATCAAGTCGTATGCCTTTATTTTTCAACCAATTTCAATGAGTTTTGGTTTATTGTGACCGTAGAACCTTAAGGGTCACTATCCCATTCACAAAACTAGAGTTTAAATTCAATTGTTGAAATTTCATTTCCAACCCGTGACCTGCAACTCCATATTTCCCTCTCCTCTTTAATGTTTTGGATCTGATTTTTAGATTTTTGAGATCCTTATAAGGTCTAGTTTTGGACCCTAACCATTAGAACATGTTTATTTAAACTCGATTTAGACCCAGTTGTTCAGGTCTTACAGTAGCAGTTCTTCACGATTTATTTCGTTTTCCTTACAAATTTTGAAACTTTAAACACTTAACAATGGTTCTAACATTATGAGGCTTATTCAGGAGTTAAAATGAATGAATAAGGTTGAGTTCTGTTACCTGGTTTGCCAATCCCTTTTTCTCTTTCTTCGCCTGCTTCTCTCTCTTGCGTCTCAGTTCCTCTCGGTCTCTCTCTCTTTTCCCTTCTCTCCTCTTTATTCCCCTTAACCGACCTGACCTGCCTTGAGTCGGTGGCTTTTGCCACCTGTAAAATTATGGAGACACTACGCACATACGGCATGCATACAATACACACATACACTTCATGCTTGACACACAACTATACACACAGCCATGCACAGCTACACATGCCCCCACGTGCACCATGGTTGTGAGCAGCCTTGCTGCTCTCCTCTCGGTTTCCCCTCAATCTCAGCCTCTTTCTTTGACCACCTTTCCTTAATATTATATATATATATATATATACATATATATTACAGCACCTTCACTCAATCAACCTTGAGTTGGTGGCATTGCCACCTATTTCATGCAGCATGCCCATATGACACCTATTGCTTCCACAGCTTCTTTCTATTTCTTTCCTTTTATTTTACCTTACATCAATATATATGTACATAGATATTTATACACTGACCGTACCGATATATACATGTGTTGTGTATATCATATAGTTTATTTATTATACACACATATATATAAATTTTCCCGTAACTGTATATGTATATATATATATATACATATACTCACGTGCACGTTTTTTCATAAAAGTGGCTTCCGATGCGGTGACACCCGGACACCCGTGACTGCTTACCTCTCGTACCCATGCATCGTAATTTTCAATAACCTACGTGTGTACGCAAACGGTCACATGCATGGGAGTATGTGCATGCACGTACTACGAGGCTCAGTCTTGTGTCGCCCGATGTTGCTTGACAATGTTTATAAAAGTGAACCATTCACATTCCAATCCATTCAGTCCAATGAATACAATGATATAGAGCTTAACGGCTCGGTTTACACCTAGTGATATTCCACTCTACAGTGTGCCTCGGTATACGTGCCATATCCCGGGTCGGGATATTACACCCTTTGTTTTCTAAGTCTTTTTCCAACCTAATATTCATGATACATTATACAATTAAGGATTTATACATTTCATTCTCACTTGATAACCATAATTCATGGAAAGTAAACATACATTCATTTTCTTCAACATATATACATGAAAGGCACACTAAATAAATATATCCTACATGTCATTTGGGCTTAAGCCCTTACATTAAAAATTGGCCCAAGGCCTATAGTTCACCATTTTTTTCTAAATTAAAACACAAGTCTTTTGGATTTATGCCCATATATACAAAATATGCCCTAAGGGCTAAATATGCTTCACAATCTACTTCCTCCTTCTGTTTTTCAACGACTTCATTGAGTCTCAAGTACCTGGGGTCTCGTTTGAAATATGATATCCCATAAATGGGTCAGCTCAACTACTGGTATGACATGATGGTAATGCAAGGAACAAAATTAAGGTGTGGCATGTGCGAGTGTCACGACCCGAAACCCACCCTGTGCGGATCTCGTATCGCGACCGCCACCCGTCGGCCTTAGGGCCGTCGAGCAAGGCTCACATAAGTGATGGTATCGGACGGCGGTACGGCCTGTGTTTGTGGAAGCATGAAAACTTTTTCTTTTCTTTTCTTATTTTAATTTTCTACATATCCGCCTGGTACTGCCGCTCTTCAGAACGGTACACATTATACATTCAAAGCATAATAAAAACTTAAAGACTTTATAATTAATACATATTCAGCTGCCTCGTGAGGCTTAATACATAACAACTTTACTATCTTCTAATACAAAAATGACTACTAAAGTTCCATAGTGCTTCCCAAAAAACTGTTAGTCCTGTAAGTAGCTGCTTACGCCCTTCCTCAAAATGGGCAAAGCCCTAAATATGATTTTTTTTTAAGCCCTTTTTTCCTTTTTCATTTTGCATATGCATCATTTTTCATTTTAGAATATTTTATTTACTCTCAAAGTTTCTTATAATTTTTGCAAAACTTCTTGATTAAGCATACTTTATTCATATATCACTAGTCTTTCCTTAGTGCATTTCATGCACTAATCTTTTAAAATTATTTATGTATTAATACTCGATTAACGCCGATTGTAATTTATTATCAGGTTATGACTATTGTCATCAAATCACATTCTTAAAATTGATTGTCCCCAATTTATAACCAATTGTTCTCATTTATACATTTGTTTCCATATTTGTAGACTATTAGTCCTAAGTAGAATTGCCCATGATTATTAAGAGAGTTCTCTTACAATAATCATTATTATGCTTAATTTCTCCACTTTTGGGATGTTACACTATATGTTGCCTTGACAATGAAGGTCAAGATGAGATTCTTTTAAAGAATCGAGTATGAAGGTTGACCACACACCTCATGTAACCTGAAGAAAGCCGAATGTGAACTTTCAGACAAGTGTTAGGAGAGCGACTAGGTTGGAGTGTTCAGGTTAGACGTTGAGGTAGCGACGTGGGGCACTAGTATAGCGACGGGCGCTAAGTAGCGATTGGACTAAGATTCGTATGGCATTATATTATTTTGAGAATAAGTTTGACATGCCCAATTGAGTGGGAGCACCGCTGTAGCATACAATACATGTGTTGATGATGTGACATTTATAAAAGAGAGTGGACAAATGTATCCCTATTTCATTATTATGTGAGCTTTGGGAACCTTTTTGAGTTCCACTGTGCCTTTTGTGACTTAGGACTACTTTAGCATTTTGCTAAAGGACCATGATTGATGGGGTCCAACGGACATGTCTAGGAAATTAGTTGAGTTCGATTGGATTAATATGAGTAGCTAGGGAAGACGGTTTTGTAATACACTATTGTATTGTGACTCATTGCCTGGGTGATCATATCGGTTTCTATGTCTATTGATGTGATCATGAGTACAATACAGATTGGATGGTCCATGCATTGCGTTGAGATTAGTTCTCGTGAGGGATAACAGATGTTGAATCTAGTGTAATAAAATAGTCTAGGGCATAGATGAGATCAGTTATGTGTTTGTAGTGAGGTATTATGTTAGTTTGATGGTATCTTAATATAGTACTCCTACTCCGATCATTCTTGTTTGGTCGCACGATCCTTTTTTTATATGTGGAAGGTGATGCAGAGAGCTTAATACTCAACCTATGTAGACTAGTGGGAGATGTTGGGCATTGACTCATGTGGACCCGAGTCCGTTTGACATCCATAAGATTTGTGTGATCATGATAATTATGATAAGAGTTTATATATAGTTAAAACTCTTATTCGTTCTGATTGCTTTGTCCAACTTAGATATTATCACGTAAATCTTGTAATTATCCCATTAGTTGTGGTCATGGAATATAAAATATATGCATAGTCTCTCAAATAATTATCACGTGGGGTTTTAAGTAGAGCTCTCTCTGAGATTCTTCTTGGGTGATTATCCTAATACCTTTGGTCCTGGATCGTGAAAATATATAGACAACTCGATCTTGTAGCCATCCTATTTGACAAAGAGGATCTCTTGCAGCGTTTCAAGGATTTTTGTGATGTTCCAAGAAAGCTCGTAATACAAGACATCTCTTCCGCTTCTGCTATTCTTGATCCAAAGAGATAACCGGGTTAACATCCGTTTATATATCTCCTTCAACAATAAAATTAAATTTTAAAAAATAATGTAATTTAATGAGAATAGACTGAGCTTAAATCGCTTTGAAGAATTCTCAAATAAACCGCTTAATATTAATGTATTTCAACCATATATACTTGAAAAAAATTATATCATATGATCCTCACATGGATAGGATAATCAAAATTATTCATGTATTAATTTATAAATTTTAGGAGATTAATTTATTGTAAATTGTAGAATTATAGCTGAAGTCGTCATATGGTATAATGGTGACAAATAGGTTAAATGCACTCAACTAGAATATTTAATTTCATGATTTTTAATAATATCATAAACAAAATGCATGATATTTTAAGGTGTGGAGTTCAAAATTAAATACTTATCACTTGTCACTAAAAAAATTCAAAAAGCATGTGAAGTACTAATATAATTATCTTGTTGCCTTAATGTATGTTCAATATTTTTTTTGTTTTTTTTTTTAAGGTAGGTGCCAGTTAATTTATCTAGTAAAACTTTTTAAATAGTCATACATGAAATTTTGCATCAAAACCTTTCTTTATTTAAGGTATAGGATTTATGTGCAGGGGAAGGTTATTAAACTTAAAAAACTAAATGCTTTATATTAAAAAAATGTATATGAAATTTGACTGAATCAATTCACGAGGAGTTTGGTTGTGGGAGTGGTTGAGGGTGTCGCAGACCTGACTTTATACCTAAAAACCAACCATGTTGATGCCAAGCTATTGGCGAAGATGACATGTATTTCTCCCTCTCTCCCTCCCACTCTCTCTCTCTCTCTCTCTCTCTCTCTCTATATATATATATATATATAAATGTTCGATTATGACATTTGCCTACTTAGCCAGGGAGGGTAAGGGCATACTTTTATTTCTTTCTTTTGACTCTTTGTGATGGATATAGGTGACTTAATACAAACCAAACATTGTTTTGCAAAATTTGGTGCAACCAAAAAAGAAAAAGAAAGCTCGTGTCTAAAAAATTTAAAAAGAAAAAAGACTTTTTGGCTCATATCTATGAACATGGAAGAAAAGTAACAAGAGATGTTTTGCAATAAGGTGACGCGCCAAGATTTAATCCTTTTCATCCAGCCACTGCTTCACACGTGCCCATTCATTCTTTTAAAAAGAAAAAATAGACAATACAGTGGCTCTAATCTTAGCAGCAGAACATTCTTTCATTGATACACGTGTCTTAATTATAATTTAATACACATGCATACAGTGGACAGAACTAGAAAAAAATTTATAGAGCCTCTATAAATTATATTGGGTCTAAATTTTAGGATGAAAATGAAAGAAATAATAGGTAAAGATTGAAATGGGTCAAAATTTTTGAGTGTGGGTTAAAATTTTGAGTAAAAAATGATAGAAATATTGGATAAAATTTAGTTTGAACAAAATTTTAAGGTGGACTAGTTTGAAAAATGTCAAAATTTTATAAGTATAAAAAATATTTTTTAAAATTTAGGATGAGCTAGAGCTCGATCCAGCCCACTCATACTCCCACCCTTACATGTGTATTTTTTAATTAAAATTGTATAGTTAATATAATAATAATTTTGAGATTTTTAAAATAATAATAATTTTTCTTTATTAAAAAATAATAAATACCTTTTTTTTTTAGACATTTTTTTTATAAATTTTTTCTAAACTTTTTATTTTAAAATAAATATGAATTAAAATTTTCTTTGGCTCAAAAAAATATAAGCAGATTATCTTAAATTTATTTTTATATAAAATAAAAAGTTATAAAAAAAAATAGTCAAAATTAAAAGTAAAAAATGAAATGATTACTCTTGTCATTTTAGTAAAAGTTGGAGAGATTGGTATTATTTAAAAATTTCAAGAAAAATATTTATAAATGTTAGAAGCATTAGGAAAGTGGGTTATAATTTATCCGATAAAAATTTATAATATCGATATATTTATTAAGTCATTATTTACCACCTTACCTTACAAACATATTTATAATTGAAATGGTTAACTTTTAAGAATGAATATCAAACCGTCAACATGCATACACTCAAATTTTTTGAGTTCTGTTTTGAATTAATGTTTCATGAACTTGAATTAGTAAAAAGAAAAAAAAAAGTCAAGATTTTAACATCATTTTTAAGTGCATTACATAAAAAGTGAGTGAAGCAATTCAAATTTAAAGGAACGTCCAAACAAGCTCACACTGTGATTCAGCATAGTCGAATAAAATATTTAGAGAGGATAGTACTACCATTAGTCATCATGCACGCTTCTTTAGCAATGCCAACCCGAGCTTTCTTTTTGACCTGAACCAACTCGAAAATTTTGGATTGAATCCGTTCGATTCAGTTCTTTGATTCTCCCAATTTTTGTTCACCGCTAATCTTTATTCATCATACGCTTTCAAAACATAACACTATCATTAGGATCTTTTCCACATCACATTAACCAGCAGATTTGGGAAAAAAAAAAATGGAATCAAATGATGATTGAAAGATACAATACTTTACCAAGTTGACAGATAAGAATTTGGTCTTTGATGTTGCTTTAAGTTGTTTTCATCCAAACACAGGTAAAATGAAGAGGCAATGGCTACCCCAGACCAACAAGAGCAAATGTAGCATTCAGAAACCCAGTAAATATGCAAAAAACATGCAGTAGAAATAGATACATAAAGGTTCAAATTTACCAAAATCCTTCCCACAAATGATAAAATGGCACAACCAATTACAGATCTAGCTTATGGCTTCCAGAGAATGGTTGTGTCGGCAATCATAGAAGTGACAATGTAGGGATCCATGTTCGAAGCAGGCCTTCTATCCTCAAAATAACCTTTGCCAGCCTTCTCCGTGTCCCTGCCAACCCTGATGGAGGCTCCGCGATTTGCCACCCCCTATCAAATTAACCGTGTGTGACTATGAGCATTGCGAAAAGAAGTATACTAAATTATCATAAAAGTCACCAAACTCTATTATAACGTGTTCTTGACATACTTTTGCAGCATACACATTGGTTAATTAGAAATGGCATGCAAAATATTTCAAAAATAATAATCAAAGATCCAGAGTCAGTCTGGAGAACTCCAAGACATTCACATGTCAAATTCATCCTGTCAACTGTTTCTATTTCTAATATGCTTCAGTTGGATTCTTTCTTCAAATTCCCAACCAATGTTGCCTTTTAATTATTCACAACAATGTGATATTCCAAGGTGGAGGAAAGGAGAAATAATTCAAAATTCTTCACCATAATAAGAACTTTATATAATAGATAAAGGAATCTTTACCCATAAGAAAGTGTTGATGTCAGCTGTTTCATGTCGTCCAGTAAGACGTCGCTCATTGCCTTCTCCATAAGCAGCAATGTGTTCCTTGTGCTTGAGTCCAAGCTTGTCGATGGCCTTCTTTATCACTTCAAACCCTCCGTCACTTCTCATGGACTTTGTACTGATAACCAACATAAATGGGTATCATTAGATTAGGAAAAAATAATAATCCAAGTAAGACCGCGCACGCACTCAGAGAGAGAGAGAATTTGATCATTTCACTTGAGATCACATATAATACCTATAATTAGTGTGAGCACCAGCTCCATTCCAGTCGCCCTGGTGGCCAAAAAAAAAATTCCTTGAGTTAAAACAAATGGTTAAAGAAAAACAAACAAGAAAAAATGCTCTACAATTTTTCCCCTAAAACAATACAATGGTACAATTGGCAGAGTGGCGAACAATAGAGGACTTGATAGGAATGAAGAGGGATCTCTCAGGGCAAGAATCTAACCTGAATAGGTTTCGGGTCAAAAGAAAGCACCACTCCCGCAATCTCTGTTATCCTCTGTTAAATCAGAAAATGTATCATAAGGTTCATTTGTATCTCACATGAGAATGATATAGATCAATGAATTTCCAATATTTAAAAAATCTAATTCTATATAAAATGGATTATTTCAAAGTACCTCCAGAATGTAGCGAGCCACCCATAGCTCATCCCCAGCTGAGATGCCCACAGCAGGGCCAACTTGGAATTCCCACTATAGAATAGAAGAAGCAATGTTAATCCACAAGAAGAAAAAACAGCAAATATAAAATATACACACACACACACACACAGAGACCAATAATATTGGAGAAAAAAAATGAATAGATAAAAACCGTGAAACTATTTATACCTGGCCTGGCATCACTTCACCATTGATACCACTGATATTGATGCCAGCATAAAGACAGGCTTTGTAATGAGAATCAACAATGTCCCGGCCGAATGCTTTGTCAGCACCAATGCCACAATAGTAGGGTCCCTGTTTTACCCAAATAAACATTTCTGCTCAAAGTTATATATAATCAGCTAGAAACCACAATATGAACAACGAGCGGAAATGATGATGAACAATAAAAATAAGGTTGAATCAATTCAAATGAAAAATAAAAATAAAAAACATTAGCAAGTCTGTAGTCGCCTTTGCATCAATTGAGTTATTCATCCCCTACATACAAGACCAATAATAAGGTTGCATTTGAAAAAAATAATGGTTGGGATTGATTCACTATGTTTGGTATTGACAAACGAAGTTGAGATATATGTAAAATGGGCTCATCTCAAAGGTCACTAAAGAAGTTATCCCAGAAAAGAATTTCCAGGCATCACATTATCAATGACAAAGTTTGTTAAAAGAAATTTGCATACTTTATGCAAATGATTCCTTATCTTTCTTGCAATTACCATTAACAAGAGCGTAAAGTGCGAGTGCAGTTATATCTTGTAGGAAGATGAATTAACAAGCTACAACAGTCACAAGAAAGAAAATACACACACACACAATGTGAATAGAAAGTGATTCTAGAGTACGCCTAGAACATGTCACTAGAAAGTACTTTTGTTTGCCACTAAATAATACAATGCTTATTTCCAGTACCTAAGTTGCATCCAATTAAAGTGCTAAAAGATCTGTCCATTCCCTTACACCAATTGGTCCCCAAGTAGAAAAAAGTACACATCATGACACCGATGTTACAATTTCTAATATTTTGATCCACAAATTACATTTTTAAAAATCAGTAAATTTTAAGGTTCAGGACAAAACCATAAGAAACCATACCGGCGATTAAATACTCAAGAAAAAAGTATTGGAAAAAGTCAGGTTCAATTACCTGAGGTCCAGGATAACCTCCCACGGGCCACCCAATTGGCCATTTTACATCTTTCTGCAACAAAGTATACTCCTGCTCTATACCATACCTGTTTTTTTTTTTTAAAAAAAAAAAAAATTATTTTAGCTAATAATTAAGTTGGAAGGAAAATTGTTATAGTAGGACCTGAAAAGCTAACATTTAAATGAATTATACCCAAATAAAAAGATTATTATTTTTCTTCTGATATACAGATTAGAACATACCAAGGCTCCTCAGCAACAACATCAGGGTGGCTGAATACCTTTGCAGCATTATGCCTCTTGTTTGTTGGAATGGGTTCTCCGGCAGGAGTGTAAGCATCACACATCACCTGTATTTAACAATATATATATATATATATATATATATCTTTAATATATTCTGGGAAAAGTTTTAACACAAATTTAGCTATTAATTAATTTTTAGAATCAATGAATTGGTAGAATAGCACTTACAAGAATGTTCTTCCCTCTCCTGAATGGGTCTCTGAATATTGCCTGAGGACTAATTTGAGAAACCAACAAAAGGTAATCCATTAATAAAACACACAAACGCGGGTTCGGTTCGGAGAGGGGAGTGGAAATAAAACAGAGAATTACATATGGAAATGAAGAAAACATACTATAAAATGACTTCACTGTCTTCGCCAGGTGCTTGGCCAGTGCTAGAACCATCGTAGTTCCACTTCGGAAGCTTGGAAGGATCAGTAACTGATCCCGGAAGGGTCTAATTCATGAAAAAAAATTAGAACAACCAAAGTTCATAAAAAATCAAAATTCACAAATAAGGAAACGAACAAAGGGAAAATACATACATATATAAAAGTATAATATGTGCATATGTAATTATGTCGGTAAAAAAACTATTACCCGTGCTTTGCTTCTGAGGTCCATACCAGATCCACCAATCCTGTTCAATTATCAACACAAACTCACACATCAAAAAACTAACTTTTTTCCCATGAAAAGAATACCCATTCACCACACTAACACAAAATGATAGACTAAAAGATTATCTCATTAGATTGCAATGAACAAAACCCTCAAAAAAAAAAAAATCCCATCAAGTAAAATCCAACAGATTTCAAACGAAATGGCACACAGACACACACATATCAGAGACACCCACCAATCCTGTTCAAGGATCAACACACACACAAAAAAACTAACTTTTTTTCCCATGAAACAAATAGCCATTCAAACCACTAACACAAAAATGATAAACTAAAAGATTATCTCATCAGATTGCAATATAGCAGAAATACACGAAATACCCACCAACAAAGAGAATAAAACAACCGCAGAAATTGCAAACATAACTAAGCAATCAAAGGTTCAAATACAACATTGAAAATGTCGCGAAACAGAGATTTGAATGGAACTAACCATATGTACTCTGCAATGACTTTCTCAGTAACATCAGAGAGATTCAAGTTGATAAGATCTGAAAGTAGCGACATTGTAATAAATAAAAAAAACTGACCAAAAGAAACAGGAGATTGTTCCTCTCTCTAAAACTCTGTATAATGGAGTCCGTGAAGAGAGGAGCAGGGATTAGTGGGTCTATTATAGCGGTGATGACGTTGAATATAATGAAAATAAATGCTGAAAAAAACTTTTTGTTTTTTCCTCCTTGTTAATTGAAATTGAATAAATCAAAATTATTAAAAATGGAGTCACCGTTACCGAAGGTAGGTACTGACCACAATTTGCGGATTGTCAACTAACCCTTGTTTAGCGATGGTTACGCATAAATATACTTTTGTCCGGTTCTCTCTCTTGCCAGTTTCAGTAGCACGTAAGTGTTACCTAAGCATGACAAGGGTAAATTTCAAGCTTGGGCTATCACCCATATTCGGGGATCCCATTGCTCTTTTAAGTATTTTTACTTCAATTGTGTTGCATTAAGAATTTCACGAAGATGCTAACTCAATGGTGATGTTCACCATGGTAGGTAAAATAATGTATTTGAATACATTTGATCTAAGGTTTTCATACACACATTTAATACATACAAATTATTTTAATATTAATTTCTAAGTGTGATTTGTGAATTATTCTTGGTATTAAAAATAAACTCAATGTTTTAATAAGACATTTTTTTTTTTTTATGTAGATTAATTTATAATAGCAAGATTTTTGTTCGATTGAGCATTCTACCTCGATCGTTCGAACAAGTCTTAGTTTCGTTCGAATAATCAAGATAATGAGGTTGTGTAAGGTCGTTTGTGGAATCTCATGAGATTAGTCATTCAAACGACTAAACCAGTGACTCTATACTGAGCTTCGTGAGACCTTTTTGGAATGCTTGGTCAAACGACCAAAACAGTAAGTTTCAAATTGAACTCATTGAAATTCGTTGGAACGACCAACAGTCTCTTTCAAACGAGCAGTCAGGATTTTGTGCGAATTTTCCAAATTTCTTTAGGAAACTACTTCTTTTTTATCCTAGGACTATATATTGCTTTTGACACAATTTTGAAAATATCTGTGGCTGCTACAACTTGTTGTGTACTTCTAATACGAAAAGGTTTTCAATTTCATTGACATGGTCACATAATTAAAAGGCCAAATTGTTCATAGAACCCTATCATACTCTCTACAACATCTTTGGAGTGCAAGCCTGTAGATTTCAAGCTGTGTACGATCGGTAGAGTTCAATGGTGTATGGGAATTCACAACTGTTATTAAGGTTGTTCCATTCGAGGATTCAAAGCGGAGATCTATTTGAAAAATGCTTGAGGACTCGAGTCAGAGGAGATTCAAATCAAGAGCAAGGCTTAAGGAATTAATTTGTTCTGTCTACAGAATTTGTAATCCCCAAAGCTATTCTATTAGAGTGTGTGCATTTGGGTAAGAGCCTCAAGGTTTTTCAAAGCAGATACAATTGATCTATAGTAGTTTTATTGTTAACAAAAATCAGAGTGTCATCTCTCTACTCATTATTATTACTTTAGTATTGTTACTATCATATGTTGATGCATGCCATCGATTGTTGATTGCACACACGTTAACTTAACTTCTATTTAATTGAAGTGAAAACCTTAATCATCATAAGCAAAGTATAACTAATCATGAAATTTTTTAGTTTTTTCATATAGATCTATTTACCCCTTTAGGTCTATTTTATTCCGTCTAGATACATATAGGGCCTTTTCAAAGTGGTATCAGAGTAAAAATCTTAGGCATTAGATTGATCTTAATTCTTGTTTAGATAGAGAATTTATGTGAAGGGAATTTCATAACCCGACCTCCACTTTTTGACGGATCTAATTATGTTTATTAGAAAGTTTAGGATGAAATCCTTTCTTAAGTCCATTAATGAAAGTGTTTGATTGGCTATAGAGAATAGTTGGATTCCACTTGTCACCAAAGGCACTAGTGAAACACCTTACACCTTCAACCTTAAAACCTACTACTATGTAGGATGAAACTAAACTTAGGATGAGTGGGTATAATACTAAAGGGTTGAATGTGTTAGCCCTAAAGGTTTTCAACCAAGAGTATCTTAGTAATTTTGAGGATTACAAAGCATTATCCATGTGGACTAATGTTTTATCCAAGTGACAATGCAAATAAATTATCTAGGTCAAAGAAGATTGTTGACCAAGAAATGAAAAAGTCTATCAAGCTAAAGGATTCCACTTAAGAACATGCTTCAAGGAAAGAATCAAATCAAGTGAAATGTACTCATAATGAATCAAGCGAATGGACACATTTAAATCCAAAGACTCAAAAACAAGTCAAGTGACGACTTTTTATTTTTCTTATTTTGGGTTTTGAGTAATTTAGGCTTAAATTGATCATTATTCGCAAGCTCTTACTATTTAAATTGATCATCTAGGAACTAATCTCAAATGACTTTTCAAAACAAAATAAGTGTCATATTTTAAGTTTTGAAAGATCAAAAGGTTTGATAAAAGTACACTGAGAAAAATAAGCAAGAAGGCATTCACTGTCCAAACTAGTCGACCAATTCATTAAACCAGTCGACTGATTTTTAAGGCTTATTTTTAAACTGATCAAACCAGTCAACGAGTTACAAGAACCAGTCGACTAAGTGACATTTTTCATAAAATAGACTGAACTCACTGTCCAATACAGTTGACCTCTAAGAGGACTCAATTGACTATTTCTCAAAGGCTAAAATAGTGTACATCAAAACCAGTTGACTGATCCCAAAGACTAGTCAATTGATTGTTCTTGCACAATTGAACCTCAAACCCTCTAAACAATTTAGTTGACCTAATTAGTCGACCAGTCCTCAATCTAGTAGACTGAATTTGTTGATCTGGCACATCGATATTCAAATTTTGAATAAACAAAAATGGGGGAAATGACTCTTTTTAAAAAGTAACGAACATATTCTTTTAAGGGTTATAAATAGAGGTTCTCTAGGGCATTCTATGCAGTTTTTTTACGTATTTACACTTCTATGTTATCTCTATTCTTGACTTTATATTTAACCATTGAAAACCTAGATTTGAAAGTTTTACTCATCTTAGATACTCTAAACATACACCCGATTTATCTATAGATAGTGAGATCTACTATTGAAGAGAGTACTTATTGGTAAACAAACTTTGTACATCTCATTACGGTGAGAGTTGTGGGTAGGTGCTACCTGGTGAGGCAAAATGGTATATTTTGTTGGGCTAAGAGGGCTGCAGTCTTCACTTTGTAAATATTTGGTCTCCATCTACAAAGAGGTCGCAATAGTGAAAAACCTCAAGTGGTGATGCTTGAGTCGAGGACGTAGGAAGTTTTTCGAACCTTGTAAATCGCTGTGTTTGCTCTTTCTCTCTTTACTATTTACTTATGCATTTTTAGCATTCATTTTTAAAGTTTATAAAAGAAACCAATATTTACAAAATAACCTATTCACCCCCCTATAGGGTAAATATCTGGGCAACAAGTGGTATCAGAGTTTCGTCTCTTCCAAAATAGAGTTAACACTCTAAGAGAAAAGACATGACAAATATTGTAGGAACTGTTTTTGTTGAAGGGCAATCGAAAAATAGACATTCATTATTTAGTGGCCAAAATTACACTTATTGGAAGGCTAGAATGAAAATCTTTCTTCAAATCTTAGACTATAAAATATGAAAGGTCATTATAAATGGGCATCACGTTCCCATAAAGGTCAAAAGTTCTACTAACACCACCAAGGTTTCTAAGGGAGAACATGAGTGGGATGAAAATGATCTCAAACTTATTAAAACAAATGCTAAGGCCATAAGTAATCTATATTGTGTCTTGAATGAAATGAGTTCACTAGAATCTCTGCTTGCGAATCCGCAAATGAGATATGGGATAAACTTGAGGTTACCTATAAAGGTACAATTCAAGTTATAAAATTCAAAATTAGCATGCTAGTTCATAATTATGATTAAATTAGACGCTAGTGAGTTCATATCCAAAATGTTTACTCGCTTTAATAATATTATTGACTCTTTAAAAGCTCTTGGTAAGAGCTATACTAATGTTGAAATGGTAAGAAAGATCCTTAGGTCTCTTATAAAGACCTAGAATCCACCCTCTGCGGATCTGGCATCTCGACCCCGATCCGACCTAATTGCCGAACCATATTTTTTTCCTTTAACTTTAACATTTATATGTAAGGGTTGTTAACATGCAAGCAATGATTAAATATACAGCGGAAGACTTAATAAATTTTGCATTTATAATATTAGAGTTCTTTAAATAAAAAGATCCAAAAACTCTAAATACAACTACCTTTAAGATGGGGGGTGATGGGAGAACATAGGACAAGTACTATACTTCATTGCCAAAATATCCTTGTAGTATCTATATCTGTAACCACTCTACGCCTGTTCGGGATGTCAATCCCTACTTTCAAAATATGGCGTCCTTTCTTGAAAAAGTCAAATTATCTGTATGACCTAACAAAACTCAGTAAGTAAATTTCTTTGCTCCGTTAAGGGTCAAAATCAATATAAGAAAGTCCACAACCCAAGATAAACAAGGTTATGCCAATATGATAGCCAATCAAGAAAATGAGATGTCATAATGTCACGACCCGAAACCCACCCTATGCGGATCTCGTGTCGCGGGGCCGACCCTAAGGCCGTCTTTACTTTTTCCATTCCTGTATCATAGTACTAATATGCAAAGTACCAAAATCTTAAAACAATAACAGCGGAAGTCTTAGCAATGTCAGTGATCAGCGGAAGTCTTTCAGTACATAATATGGTTCTACAATACACAAAATAAGAACCAAATGTAACCAGCACCCGTGGGTGGTGAATACATGGGAGAACTAAAACATAGACTGGTACAGTTCCTCAAAATGTCCTCCTACGCTCGTAGACTCCTACTGGGGTCTTGCAGCGTCATCACCTGAAATGGGGGTAAATAGGGTGGAATGAGCTACGAGAGCTCAGCAAGTAAAAATAGATCTCCGACACTGGTATCGGTGAAAAATGAATCCATGAATAAGATTATGATAGCCAATCATAAGGAAAGAGATGCTGTGATAGCCAATGAGAACAGTTGCCCTGAGGGCCAATGAACAATAGGTCACAATGTACAATTAGGAGTAATGGATACAACATCAACATGAACTCTCAATAACAATATAACAACAAGAAGGTACTGCCACAATAAACCGATCACAATCAATTCAATGAAGAGTGTCTTCTCAGTTTAAGATAAGTCATAAGGAATAGTTTCATTCAATAACGTAATCATATCAATCCCTAAGAGATGCATTTACTTTGTTCTCAGGTAGAATGCCAATGCAAATGTAAATGAAATGCTAGTGGAAATGCCATGAAAATGCCAGTGGAAATGCAATGAAAATGCCAGTCAATTGCCGGTGGAAAGCCTTCGAGGAATTCATTCCTGCCACCTGTCCATTCATGTACTTGACCCTTAGGTCTCCAGTCAATCAGAAAGCATCTGATGGATGTTGTGACTGAACACAAATCCTGTATTCATAACATATCATGATTATTCATAATTCCATAGAAGTATAAAATAGAATATCATATATTCAATAAAGACATAGCAGTAGGCCTTTCAAGGCATGGTTCAACATGATAACAATGACATAGCAGTCAATCAATGTCCACAAGATAGAACAATATCGCATTGTGGATAGCAATAACGTGAGGTACTTTCAAGAGTACAAGCTTGGCAGTAAAGAGAATAAACTTGGCTTGGAAACACCATATGGAAGAGAAGGTGAATTTACTTACCTCTAAATGTGTGTTCTTAAATCAGTATCCCGTGAGTTTGCCCTTTCTTGTCAAGTACCCTATATATCAATAGATCCGTCTTAGAATTAATGCTATTCAAAAAATTTTATGCCTTGTTATCATAAGTGTCTCTAACACTAATTTAGACCTTACCATTGAGTTCGGAACGCCGAAGAAAGTCGGTTTAGGCTTTCGCGGAATTCTATTTGGACATTTGTACTTAAAAGGGCAAAATGGTCATTTTGAACTTTTACGGTTATTTCTATTTTTTGGGACCCCGCCTCATGAAACGGACCTCACCATTGGACTCAGAACTTCTGAGATAATAAATTTTGACTATTCATTTGCATCGTTTGGACTTCGTTTGACCTATATTTGAAATAGGGGCATTTTTGTAAAACTTAATATTTTATTAATTCTCCTGTTTGGGCCACAGTGACATTTCCTAAAACATCTGGGGTCAGTTTATAATTTCCCAGAGTTACGGTCTGAACCAGTGGGTTCATCAGTCAAAACCCTAAACCGGTCTGACCCTTCACTGAACCAACCGGTTCAGTTAAATTCAGAGAACCATAATTCAATAACCACTCTGTCTACCTTATCCACGGTTTGGATAACCGCAAACCTCATTTCAATTTACTATCCCTGTTGCCAAACAACCAAAATCCATTTAAAATCCAAACATAAAACGACACAGTTTCACTGCCCGTTTTATTTTCGGTCGAGTCCCGACCCGATCCGAACCCAGACCCGGTTTGGTCTTAACCCGAAGTGCCCCCGACATTCCGGTCATCTTCCCCATTACTCCGGTAGGGTTTACTAGGGTTCCGTCACCTTCTCCGACGACGGTGCCCCTTTTCCGTTCATATTTTAAATCTTTTTCAATGCAGTTTCATTCATTTCCCTTCAAGGATCTCAAACCTAACCTCAGTTTGCATCAAGACTCTCCCCATCTTCACGAATAATGAGTTTATCAACTCCGGCCGACTCTCCGGCCAAGTTATATTTTTCATTTTCGTGACGTTTTGATCACTGTTTTGGTCCTATAATTCTTCTAGTATGTTTCTGCACCTGAGTAGGTCGTTTTTAGAAACTTAAAACAAGTTTTAAGCCCAGATTTTCATGAAACCCGAGATTATTCATAAAACCTGCAACTCCGTTTTCCTACCTGGTTTCTCAACCATTTAATCTCATTCTTTTTGCTAAATGATCCTAGTTTCATAATGATCAAGATTATACATTTAAACTCAACATTTCAAGCTTTAAATCATAAAAACAGAACAGACCCACTTACTATTTTTTTCTCTAAGTTTCTTCTTCCTGTTGCGGTATCCTTTTCTATTCCTCCCCTGTATCCAACACTTAAGTCTGCCCTCAGTTTTCTATTCCCTTTGTTTCCTTTCTATTTCTCTCTTTTCTGTTTCTTAACCAACACGACTCACATATATATATACACCCACTGCCTCTTTCTCTCTCTACCTTATATCTCTCTCTCTCTCTCTCTCTCTCTCTCTCTCTCTCTCTCTCTCTTGCAGTCATCCTTGACTACAGAGAACCTTCCCTTAAACCTCCTCTATCCACGTATCCTCACATATATATATATATATGTATACATATATTTACATATATACACACACCACCTTCACCAAGGTCGGTTGGTGTGGTTCCCAAACACACTCAAGCACACATACACACACACACAGTGATGCACACACTCGTCACGGTGCACATGCAGCCCTTTTTCCCTTTTTCCTCTCTTTTCTTTTCATTTTCTTTTTATGTAATATACATAAATATATACTACACAATATTCATACATATATTTATACTATATGTATTTTTATACACAAATAAAATACATATTTTTATACATTAAATATATCCATAGTCTTGCATATAAAGTCATTTATAATACCGCATGCATACACTGATTTTGAACGTACTACATGTATGTGAAATATGGTCGTGCATGGAAATGCGTGCGTGAACGCATTACGATGCGATATCCTGAGGTGCTCGAGTGTTGCCTGACACTGGTTATACATTTCAATCATTTACAGTTTCTAGTCATTCATTTTCCTGAAATACCATGATATACACATTTAACAATTACCTCAGTACACGTGTCGTATCCCGGGTCGGGATATCACACACAATAACAAGTCACAAAATGTGAAACAACTGAACTGACCCCTCGGGCCACAAACATATCCCATGATAGCAAAAATAATGAATATCCAACGATATAAAAAATATATAGATCAACAATAGGGATCTAGCCTATCCAATAAATGTACTACCACAATAATAGATAACTTCTCAATATAAAAATGCTCTGGCAATCATATGATCATTAACTGAAATATAACATGATCATCCTAATGAATGCAATAATAGATTTCAAGCCTCAAAATAGAAGTGGATGGAATCTGATAGGGCCTGGCATACCCTATCATTATGCCTATTTAACACTCCTCCTAGAGTGCCTGTCCCCACAGGTACGCTAAATTACGGACGCATGAATAGCATTAGGAGCACAATTTTATATATCGTCTTTCTGGATGCTTCATCTTGAATATGATGGACCTTATGATTAGATCACAACTCTGCATATGAATAATATATCAAGATCATATTTCCACCCAGAATATAAAAATATGGAATATTTCCCGTTCTCACATAGAGACTATTGCCTCTCTAGGCTTAATATAAAGATGTATAATAATCACATGATCAAGATATAGAATTCAAATCAACAGTATTCACAATCAGAATAAATATCGCAACGTGAATCAACAACATCTGAATGTATAAAAGAGTACAAGTTTTGGCAGTAACAAGAAATAATTGTGTGACATGGCTAGAACTTTACCACATGCAGAGATTAGATTTTACTTACCTCTTAACTATTCATCCTCCGTGTAATAAAAGGTCAATTCACCTTTTCCTTACCTTTAGATGTTCCTATTAATCAGGAAATATATCTCTCAAATCAATGCTATATATATTTATAGCCTATACTTTAACCCATTTCATATATCGATATCATAAGTATTTTTTTTGGTAAAAGAAACTCCACTATTGAGTCTGAAATGTCGAAGAAAGTAGGTTTAGGCTTTTACAGATTTCTATTCGGACTTCTGTACTGAAAAGGGCAAAATAGTCATTTTACACTTTTAAGTGTCTTTATTTTTTGGGACCTGTTTCCATAATTTGGACTCCAACGTTGAGTCCGAAAGGTCCATAATAATAAAAATTGACTATTCATTTGGCTAATTTGGACATTGGAATTATTTCCCTTAATTAAATTAATTTAATTATTTAAAATAATATTATATATTATTTTGGGCGGATAAGAACACATGTGCCATAATGGCACTGTGGCCTCCACGTGTGGCTTAAGTGCCTCCCCCTTACGTGTCTCATGTTCGACTCTTCGGGGCATCATGCCCCATATTTTTCTCTATTTAACGACAATCCTAACAACGGACAATCCCCCTAACCTAGAATAGGATTATCTTATTCGAATTAGGGTTTACCAAATTAACCTCCCTAAATTTGTAACCAATCAAGTCCAATTAGGTTTCAATTTAAAATATAACATGTTAGAAATGACGTAGTTTTGAACCAAAGTAGGCCCAAACGACATAGTTTCGATATCACTGTTCACTATCTTCTCCGATGGGATTCCATCATCCACTTCGGCACCGGTGACATTTTTCGATCATATCTTCGACCAAACTTGATGTGGTTCTATCCCTTTTTTCCCAAGGATTCTAACCCTATATTCAGTTTTTCAATTGACCGTCTCAAGCTTCACGAAAATAGGAATATCAGTAGGTCTCCAGCGAGACCCGATTTTCCGGTAGGAATAATTTTTCCTATTTCGTACCATTTTAAACACTGATTTTGCCCAAGCTTTCTCCCCCTTCATTTTTGCAACCTAAGGGAACATTTTCCCATTGTTAAAAGAAAGAAAATCACATAAAATATTAGGGTACTGAAACCTGCAACTTGCAATTTCTTGCCCATTCCTCCATGGTTTTCACTCCTAATTCTTCTTATATGCTTCCCTTAATCTCTAGTTTATAAACCTAGCAATTATACAAGCTTTAACATGTATTTACATGAAACCCAAAATTCAAATTTTAAAACCCTAAAAGACTCACCTGGGTTGAGCTTTTGTCTCGCTGGATCCTCTCTTTTCCCTCTCTGTTTCTTCCTTGCTTCACTTCTGCACTTCAGAACTTAATCCTCAATCTCTATTTCTCTCTTTTCTTTCCTGATTTTCTCAAAAACCTCACACCCCTTTTATAGATAATTTTAGTCGCTTTTTCTCTTTCTCTCTCTCTCTCTCCTCTCTCTTCTTTCTTCCTCTCTTCTTTGACTTCTCCCTTGATATTTCTTTCTTCTGATTTCTTTTAATTTTGGCCTTAATCTTTTCATGATATTTGTGATATATATGCATATTATATGCAACACACACACTAACACATGCACACCTCACCCACAACACTCATCACTATTGCCGATAGTCCTTTTCCTTCCCTCATTGCTTGGAAACATGCATGTATATATATATATATATATATAAATCAGATTATACATATATATACTATGATACATATATGTATATACACCTTATACACCGTATATATACATACTATTTATACATATATTATTATATATATACATATATATACTTATGTACATATATTATTATATTCTCATATATATATATATATATATATATATTTATACACTCATATATGCCTACATGAATATACTGTGTACATACATCTCTGCATGTACGTGTCTGCGTATATACTTTTTTGTGCAACCTGGTTTCTCGTATGGGTAGTCCTGGGGTACTCGGGATTGCCTGAATTTATTAATCATGTATTCAAATACTGTGTATTTATTCAATTCGTGAACCGTATCATTTGTCTCGAACTGCGTGCCCATTACTGTACATAAATCATTATGATAGCTCGGTTATATTGGTATTACATTCATTGGCTCGGTTTGCCTTAATATTATTGTTTGACTCTCTTTAGGCATTTATGAAATTTAGTTCCATTTATTTGGGTCGGGGTATTACATTCTACTCCCCTTAAATTGGGTTTTGTCCTCAAAACTCGAACGTTCACAATCTAGGAAACTCTATTCTTTTTTCACGAAATGTTTATATTCATGGTTCTCTTTTCAATCAGTCTCGTGGACTCATTATTGGAATTTAAGTTTTTCCTATCATCGTAGTTCATCACTTTCATTTTATCATAGTTTTAGTCACTCTAACTTCCTTCATTATCACAATTTCCCTCGTTGTACAAAAATCATATATCATCTCATTTCATGGTTTCTTTATATGATTTATTACAAGTTCAGTCTTTTACGATCATTTAAATCACATTGATCCCTTAAAAGTTATTCAGAATCATTTATGATTTACCATTTCCTAACTTGATAGAGTATCGATTACAATCAGGTCACATATCATCTTAGATCAACAAAATTCATTCAATTTCTTTCTAATATTTATTCATCATGTGTCAGCCTCTTTGGGCTTTGGCCTACATGGCCTTAAGACGCGTTGTTCAAAGCAATGCGTAGTCGTACAATGGACTCTCACGCCATCTGTATGTAGCCGTACAATAGACTCTCATACCATCTATACGTAGCCATATAATGAACTTTGATACCATTTGTAACAACTCGCATCCATTCAGCACAATATTGTCTGCTTTGAGCCTCTGTCCGCATGGTTTTAAAATAAGTTGTGCTAGTCAGAGCACTAACCGTTGCCCTCGTTCTTTATGGTTTTCCATAATTCATTGATCAAGTCATATTTTAATCATCAAGGATTATCAATTTAATACTACTATGATTCCTTCCAAGATTCCTTAAGTATAATTACTATCTCCTATTCAAGCCCCGCTCTTCTATCTATATTATTTATCGAAACCTTTTTTAGTATTTTCAGTGTCATAATTTCAAGAATTCTTGTCATTTTCTTTTAAGTATGCTATCATTCCTTAAAGGTCACTATTTACCTTATCATCTTAGTTGTTCAAGAATTATAATTTTCATTTAGCATACAATCTTTTTCTTCCAAGATTTTAAACTTAGTACATAAACTTGTTATCGTCTTATAACAGTCATTAATTACTTAATCGTATAAATCATCAAATTCTTTCTTAAATCAGCTAATAACTATGTAATTATGGCCTGTACCTCATATGCTTTATGTATATCATTGATCAATAATGATTTCCCGATGTATAGCATTCATAGATAATAAATTTCTCGAGGGTATTGAAACAGTTAATATGTAACCTAGGGGTTCTATTTCTAAGTTCAACTTAATAGAAATGTGGATGATATATAACGAAATGCGTGTAGCCAACATGTAAACTACCTATGAGCAGTTTGTAAATAACTTAAAAATACTTGCGACTAATGGTACAGTAATCTAATCGTCTCTCGAAGTTAGCAAGAAAACCTGCTCCGAGCGTTGCTGTTCATTCTGCTGCTCCATATTCCTAGTCTGTGATCTAGCCACAAGGGCTAGTGGGGTAGCGATGGTAGGTGTGGAACTCACTATAGACTGATTATTCTGGGGGCATTCCTTCACAAGGTGCCCTGGCTGACCACAAGAGTAGCAGCTCTTAGGGCATTGCCCTTTATGGATCCTTTGGCAATTGGGACATTTGATTGCACCCCTATTATGTAGTCTGGCCCTATTTTGGCTGGCCTTTATTTTCCTCGATCCTTCCCCGAGTCTAGAGAATAAGGGTCCTTGCCCCTTGTTTTTGTCATCTTCGGACCTTTGATTCTGAGGTAATGCCTCGACAACTCTCGTAACAAGGCGTTCCAGCCTCTCTAATCGTTCCATGGCCTAATCCATAGCTATAGAAGTGCTTCTGGTATTTTTCATTCGCTGTAAAATACTAATGGTTAGAATAATAGTAATCGCACTAAGATTTTAATCATATATATTAATTCTTATCTATAGACCGACTTTAGACTTAACAGTATAAGTACTCTTACTCCTATCTCCCATGACTCCATGAAAAACACTAAAGCTCTTTTACTTAGTGGTTTTCAAACCTAGAGCTCTGATACCACTTCTGTCACGACTTGGAACCCACCCTCTACGGATCTGGCATTGCTACCCCGATCCGACCCAATTGCCGAACCAGATTTTTTTCCTTTTAACTTTAACATTTATATGTGAGTGTTGTTAACATGCAAGCAATGATTAAATACATAGCGGAAGACTTAATAAAATTTTGCATTTATAATATTAGAGTTCTTTAAATATATAGATCCAAAAACTTTAAATACAACTACCCCCAAGACGTTGGATGATAGGAGAACACAGAACAAGTACTATACTTCACTGCCAAAATATGCTTGCAGTATCTATATCTGCAACCACTCTACGCTCGTTCGGGATCTCAATCCCTACTTTCAAAATGTGGCGTCCTTTCTTGAAAAAGTCAAATTATTTGTATGAGCTAACAAAACTCTGTAAGTAAATTCTTTTGCTCTACTAAAGGTCAAAGTCAATATAAGAAAGTCCATAACCCAAGATAAACAAGGTTATGCCAATATGATAGCCAATCAAGAAAATGAGATGTCACAATAACAAGTCACAAAATGTGAAACAACTAAACTAACCCCTCGAGCCACAGACCCATCCCATGATAGCAAAACAATGAATATCCAACGATATAAAGAATATATAGATCATCAATAGGTATTTGGTTTATCCAATAAATGTATTGCCACAATAATAGATAACAGTTTATATAAAAATGCTATGGCAATCATATGATCATTGATTGAAATATAACATGATCATCCCAATGAATGCAATAATAGATTTCGAGCCTCAAAATAGTAACGGATGGAATCCAATAGGGCCCGACATACCCTATGTAGAGACATGGAAAATTGAGGTTGAATTTTTCGTTTTGCTAAGAGGACTGTGGTACCCCGACCCGAGACATGACATGTAGATCGAGGTAGACTGGCTGAGTTGTGTAGTGCCCAGGTAACCCGAGCTGTTAGAGCTCTATGTCGGGATACTTTAGAGACTAGAAAATTTTGGAAGGTGAACGGTTCATTTTGAATAGCCAGTATGAGCGACGCCCGAGCAAACCAGAACCATGTCTCGTAATGCGTGTACGCACATAATTCCATGCATGCATACGTTACATGTATAAGTATAGGCCGTGAAATATGAGTATATGTGTACGTGCCCGGAATTTAATATATACATGCGTGTATGAAAATATATACATGTATAATATGTTTATTATGTATGTGTAGGCATAAAGTGTAATACATGTATATGCGTATATTAGTATTTAATATGTATGAATGTGTGTGTGTGTGTGTATATATATATATATATATATGTGGACCACCGTATGTGTGCACATAAGTGTATGTTATGTGTATGTATGTATGTGTATATGTGTATATATAAAATAAATTTAATATATATGAGTATATATATATATATATATATAAATGGCAGGTGCACGTGATTGTGTGTGGCTGTGGGTGTACGGTTGTGTTGGTGTGTGTGTGAGTGTAATATAATATACAAATACATAATACACAAACACAAGCAAGGCAATAAATGCAAAGTGAAAAAGGAGGAAGGAGAAGTTAGGAAGGGGTGTGGGCGTTGAGTGTGTGCAGGCCTTAGTGAAGAGGAGAGAGTGGCGTGAACAGAAGGGGAGTCAGAAGTAGGGGGGCTGAAGTGACATACCTGTGGGATGGTGTGTGAGTATATGTGTATATACTTGGGTGTCCGTTGGGATTGAGAAGGGAAGGAAATCAGAAAGAAAGAGAGACTGTGAGCATTCCAGAGGGACAGAGGACCATAAGAGGATTCAAGGTGAGGAACTAAGGAGGTTCAAGGGGGCTTCCGAAGCAGAAACAGAAAAAGAGAGAGAAACCGAGAAGGTAACAAGTCTCTCTCTAAATTTCCTTTTAGTACGAACTGTTTTAGAGTCTTATGATTTCATACATGTGGAGTATGTTGAAAGTGGAATGAAAATGGGGAGGAGATATAGCTTTTAGAGCAAGGAAACCCTAGGATCTCCATGGACCCGACACATAAGAAAAATTGATTTTTTGAAAACTCATAAAAGCTTAAAACCATTTATATGGTTGAACAATAGGGAAAAACTAGAACATTTAGCAATTTGAATGAGCAAAAATGGTCAAGAGACCATGGAGATAGTGACAGTTGCAGGTTCTTGAAAATGATTCTGTTCTAGGTTACCCAGGCTTAAAACTTAACTTAAACGATATGAAATAATCCCTATTACGTGCAGAAAGATGTTAGGAAGGAAGAGAGACCAAAACAGTAAACAAACGGTCATGAAAGTGAAGAAAACCACGTCGCCAGAAAACGTGGGTGCATGGCCGAAAAACTAGTCTGGGTTTCGGGAAAACCGGTTGGGTTGGGGCTGAAATATACACTAAATAATTGCTTGAGGTGTTAGGGTTCATTTGGTGAAGAAATGGGAAGTTTTGGATGTAAAAATATCAAGAAAATGGGGGGAGTTGGTCGCGATCTCCGGCGACATGGCTGGAGAAGACGACCGGAGGTGGTGATCGGAGAATCAGGGGCGACCTGGGTCTCATTTGGGCCTGTTGCCTTGGGCCTGTTTTGATCTCCAATTTGGGCTTAATTAATTTAATGAATTTGGGCCTGTTTTAATTGATGGGTATTGGGCCTCCCTTAAATTTAACTGTGGACCCATTCAGCAGATTGGGCCACAATGGATTTGGGCCAACAGTTAAAGGGATTGAAATAAATAAAAAAAAAATGGGAAAGAAAAGAAAAAGGGGAGGGGCTGGGGAGGCTCGAACACAGGTGGGACGGATGGGGAAACACGTGTGAGCCAATTGGGACGGTTGCTAATCGTGCCCAATGTTGCACCGAAAATATATATGTTATATCTTAACAGTTTAATTTAATTAAGTTTATTTAATTCAATGAAATACACCAAAATGGCCTGGAGTCCAAATACGACAAGTCATATATGTTTTCTTACTATCTTGGACCTACTAAGACCAATGGTGAGGTCTGTGACATGATACGAGGTCCCAAAAATTAAAAGACCCGTGGAACCCTTTAAAATTACCAAAACGCCCCTGAGTCAAAACACAGTCGAACGAAACCCGATTTAAATAAACAAATAGTGAATTCTTATTATCTCGAACATTTTGGACTCAACCGTGGAGTCTGATTTATGAGGAGAGGTCTCAGGAAATGGGAAACCGTGAAAGTACAAAAATGACAGTTTTGCCCTTTTTAAACCGGATGCCCGAATTAAATTCCGCGAAAGCCCAAACCTATTTTCATCGATGTTTCGGACACAATGATAGGGCTTAATCTAACAAAATAGAACCTTATCAATTAAAGACATAAAATTTGATAAATAGCATCATTAAAGTGGTAAACGGACTGAGTTGCATTTTGTGATTCTAGGGACACCGAAAGACAGAGAGAAGGCAGTCTGACCTTCTACATTTCACTGCTAGCCACTACGCTACGAGTGCGACTTCTTAGGGTTGAGACCAACCCATCAGGTACGATATATTGTGCTAAGTAAGAAATAGAATTGAGTTTAGGAATACTTGCTCTGTGGACTTGATGCTTCACATGTTTATTTGATTGTTCACGTGCTTATGTGCTTCATGCTATCTTACTGTAAGTTGGGTGATAATGTGGATAATGATTATGTGTATATCGCATGTGTTAGTATAGTGTGTGTGGGTTATATTCTTTGAGAACTGTTGAGACTATGAAATATGTGATTGAAAGCATGCTTCATGTATGAATGAGATGCATCATTGAGATTACATTGTGGCATGAATGAATCAGAGCATATTGGCATAGTGTGATTCCTTGGGCATGGTGTGAGTTGAGCACGTGGTGCTGTGCATTATGAGGGTGCAGATCCTATGGTGAAAAACCCAAAATCGGCCATTAGGTACTCGCATGCCTGACGGGTTCTGGACCGTGAAACGAGACATATATTAGTACTCGGGCTATCGGGGAAGGACCATAAGACGAGACATGGTGGCATAGAGTTGCATGGGTGTGTCACGCATACTGCTCATATATTGCATACTGTCCATGTACTGCCATAATGATATTGAATGCCATATAGAAATAACTGTACACTTGCACATGCCACGCCCTTAATTTTGTTTCTTGCATTAGCATTATATTGTACCAGCAGTTGAGCTGACCCATTCGTGGGACAAACATTTTAGATGACACTCCAGTTGTGCGAGATGTAGAGATGATTTGCTTGTGGATTATATTTGGCCCGCGGGGCGTATTTGATATTGTACAAGGGCATAAGCCCGAGACTATTTCCTATTTTTGTATGTCGTGAACTAATGGACCAGACCCTATGCAATGTATCAGACAGTGTATGGAATGTATGTGATTGTCTTTAAATGTCCTTTATTTCTTTATTATTTTATTTCTTCTTATCTCGTTACTCGCGCCTCGGGTTCGCTGGAATTCGGGGCGTGACACCCTATCATTATGCCTATTCAACACTCTACCTTGAGTGCTTGTCCCCGTAGGTACGCCAACTTACAGACGCATGAATAGCATTAGGAGCTCAATTTTATATATCGTCTTTCCGAACGCTTCATCCTAAATATGATGGACCTTATGATCAAATCACAACTCCGCATGTGAATAATATATCAAGATCATATTTCCACCCAGAATATAAAAATGTGGAATATTTCCCGTTCTTACATAAAGAACTATTGCCTCTCTAGGCTCAATATAAAGATGTATAATAATCACATGATCAAGATATAGAATTCAAAATCAACAGTATTCACAACTAGAATAAATATCAGAATGTGAATCAAAAACATCTGAATGTATAAAGGATTACAAGTTTTGGCAGTAACAAGAAATAACTGTGTGACATGGCTAGAACTTTACCACATGCAGAGATTGGATTTTACTTACCTCTTAACTATTCACCCTGCATGCAATCAAAGGTCAATTCACCTTTTCCTTGCCTTTAGATGTTCTTATTAATCAGGAAATATATATCTCAAATCAATGCTATATATATATATATATAGCCTATACTTTAACCCATTTCATATATCGATATCATAAGTATTTTTTTTGGTAAAAGAAACTCCATTATTGAGTCTGAAACGTCTAAGAAAATAGGTTTAGGCTTTTACGGATTTCTATTTGGACTTTTGTACTGAAGAGGGCAAAATGGTCATTTTGTACTTTTACGTGTCTTTATTTTTTGGGACCTATTTCCATAACTTGGACTCCACCGTTGAGTCCGAAAGGTCCAAAATAATAAAAATTGACTATTCATTTGGCTAATTTGGACATCGGGATTATTTCCCTTAATTTAATTAGTTAAAATAATATTATATATTATTTTGGGCGGATAAGAACACATGTGCCATAATGGCACTGTGGCCTCCACGTGTGGCTTAAGTGCCTCCCCCTTACGCGTCTCACGTTCGACTCCTCGAGGTAGTAGGCCCCCTTATTTTTCTCTGTTTAATGACAGTCCCAACAACGGACAATCCCCCTAACCTAGAATAGGATTATCTTATTCGAATTAGGTTTACCAAATTAACCTCCCTAACTCTGTAACCAATCAAGTCCAATTAGGTTTTAATTTAAAATATAACACGTTAGAAACGATGCAGTTTTGAACCAAAATAGACCCAAACGACGTAGTTTTGATATCACTGTTCACTGTTTTCTCTGTTGGGATTTCGTCATCCTCTCTGGCACCGGTGACATTTTCTAATCATATCTCTTGCCAAACTTGATGTGGTTCGATCCCTTTTTTCCCGAGGATCCTAACCCTATAGTTAGTTTTTCAATTGACCCTTTCAAGCTTCACGAAAATCCAGCGAGACCCGATTTTTCGGTGGAAATAATTTTCGTACCATTTTAAACACTGATTTTGCCAAAGCTTTCTCCCCTTTCATTTCTGCACCCTAAGGGAACATTTTCCCATTGTTAAAAGAAAGAAAATCACATTAAATATTAGGGTATCGAAACCTGCAACTTGCAGTTTCTTGGCTATTCCTCCATGGTTTTCACTTTTAATTCTTCCTCTATGCTTCCCTTAATCTCTAGTTTATAAACCTAGCAATTATACAAGCTCTAACATGGATTTAAATGAAACTCAGAATTCAAATTTTAAAACCCTAAAAGACTCACCTGAGTTGAGCTTTTGGCTCGTAGGATGTAACACCCCGATCCAAAGAATGCTTGAACCTAAGACACGGTTTACGGGAATCTAACAAATGGTACATAAATTTTTACGAGGAAGGACCAAGGGTCAGAAAATATAAATATAAGCATATAGGAATAAATAACTATATTATATGTCATAATTTTATAGTAATATATTTATAATTATATATGAACACAAGTGAATTACACACATTAAGTATATATTATGTGTGTGTAACCAAAATGCAATAATAAATATAAGTATATATATATATAAATGTAAGCTAATGTAACTATATATAATGCAAGTATATAGATATATTAAAGTATATATGTACAACTGCCACAACACACACACACACACACATATATATATATATATATTGTTGTAAACTAAAGCAAATGAAAAATGAAAAGAAGAGAAATAGAATTAGAAAACCGTAGAAGCATGTGGAAGGCTGGAGAAAGATTGAGAAGAGAGGAGAGAGAGAAGCAGTGGCCATGCAACTGTAATGTTGTTCACCATGCAAACATGGAAGCCAATAGGTGGCAATGTCACTGACCTCAAGGTCGGTTTAAAAGAGAAATTAGGGGAGAGAGAGAGAATGAGTAATGCGTAGAAGTAGAGAGAGAAGCACTGAAGAAAAGAGGAAAATTCTGAAAACTACAAGAGGAAGATATTTGAAAACAATCAATTGAAGCAGGTATACTTTCGGTTGAATTATGTTTTATATTTAAAGCATGTAAATACAAGGTCTTAATCTACATGTTATAAGCTTTAATTTGCAAAACTAATGAATGAAAATCGTGTAGAATCGAGTAAGAAATTTAGAATTACAGGTTGAACAAAAATTCAAAAATGTTAGTGCAGGTCTGAATCAAAGTAAACCAAACCTAAATTTGTGTATTGGAACTTTAACCAGACTTTATTAGTGTTTCCAAAACACTAGCCCACGACCTAAAACCTAAAGGGAAGACCTTCAAAATCTGAGTTGCAGGTTTTGGTCATAAAACCCAGCCCTTGTTTTAGACACCTAAACCCGCTTTTGAGAATAGGGATTGAACCCCCATGTTATATAGGCCACGTTGAATCAAACCCCACTAGAAATGGTGATGAAATAAGGATTTATTATGGAGTTGCAAGTTCGGGTATCAAGTCTTAGATCGAGCATTTAGGTTAGTTTTAAAGTTTCAAATGAATGCCAAAAGATTGGCCAGACCTCCAGGAACGCATATTACCCAAGAACAGAAGAAATCAGTGTTTAAAAACGCATGAAATTAGAAAAAATAAAACCCAGAAATTAGGGTAACAGATGATGGCTTTGAAAGCCCAACCATCGGCTGCACAATAAATGACGCACCAACAGTCACCTTGAAAAACGAACAGACAGGGCGTATGAATTTTTAAAAATCACACAGCCCTAGTTGCTCGTTGACATTGAACTAGGGCTTGGGGGGGGGGGGAGTAACTGATATACCACAAAATGACAGACCAATCCTCGTGCAACACGTGTGTCAACAGATCAATTAGGGGCTTAGTCATCCAAAACATGCCGAGCATTTAGAACAGACCTACAAAACTTAAAGGGTCGAGCACACGCCTATTAAGTAGAGCTACGGAGCCTACAGGTCCGAGCACGAGCCTCCAGAGCACTTTCCGCTATTCAGAGCTCATCACCGCCTTAAGATCTATCGAGCAGGGAATAAGGAAACAGTCTCCTACACGGAAACTGCCACACATGGGTATCTCTATTTTTATACAATGTCCAACTTGGAAACTACCATCTCCGATAATCAAATCCCTACTTTCATGGCTCCAAATCCTAATCAACTTAGGAAAGCCCCCATCTATAAATTAAACCCTAAAGGTACGCTTTATTTTCTATGCTCATTCTTTGGCTTACATTACAGTTTTTTCAATTCAGTTTATTAACTTAAGCATCAGAGCGGCTACCGCTAGAGCCAATTCGGTGGTCCTCTGATCGTCTTCTTGAGTGTTCTTCAGGTCGCATAAGGTCAAAATTGGCTACAGCCAAAAAAGGCAGCATCACTTCCTATATGTCATTTGGGCTTAAGCCCTTACATCACAAAATACGCCCCAAGGGCCATATGTAGTTCAAGGTTCTCTTCCCCTCCTTTCTCCTAGACTTCATCAAGTCTTATGTACCAGGAGCGTCATCTGTAATATGATATCTCACGAATGGGTTAGCGCAACTACTAGTATGACACAGTGCTAATGCAAGGAACAAAAGTAAGGTGTGGCATGTGCAAGTGTACATTCATTTCTACATACCTCTCTAATCATCCATACAGTGTAATGGTAATGTTCATAACGCATTCATACAAACCCTATATCACATCCATGAATTCATCCATACGATGTAATGGAAATATGCATGACACACCCACGCAACTCTATGCCACACCCATGTCTCATTTATGGATCGTTCCCGATGGACCCTAAGTACCAATTTCCCGTTCACAGATCGCATCCGTTGGATACTAGGCACCAATGCAATGGCCAATTTTGAGTTTTTCACCACAAGATCTACACCCTCATAATGCATAACACCACGTGCTCAACCTATACTATGCTTTCAAGAATCACACCATGCCAATGTGCCTTGATTCCACCATGCAATAATGGAGTCTCAATGAAGCATTTTACCAACACATGTAGCATGCTTTAAATAATGCATTTCACTTAAAGCAACAATAATATTTGAATCACCAAAATTCTTTCACATGTATGTCTGCTATACATAATCAATTTAAACACCTCAAATCACATATTCACAATCTTTATAACTCTCCAAGAACATAAATCATGTACAACACTAACACATAGAACAAATCATAACTCCAAAGAACAACAAAGAACACAAGCACATAAACAATCAACTCCAGGTTTTGTTTCAAAGAAACCATTTTCTATGTGATCGTCTAACATCAAATAAACATATGATTCATTCAATCAACATACAAATCATTCCTAAACTTAATCATATTCCTTACTTAGCAAAATATCATACCTGATAAGATTTGCCTCAACCTTAGGGAGTTGTGCCCGCTACGCAGTCAAACCAACCGGTGATAATGCAGTCCTCTTACTGTATCTGTCTAGAAGATCAAACCACCTTCTCCTTTCCTTTCGGTGTTCCTAAGATTCACAAAATATGTCTCAGTTTATCTTCACAGAAATTTATGTTATTCATAAAATTTTATGTCTCTTTACTATTGGTATCTCTTTTACTTGAATAGACTCTACCATTGAATCTAGAACGTCGAACAAAGTCGATTTAGGCTTTCGCGGAATTCAATTCGGACATCTGTACTAAAAAGGGCAAAATGGTCATTTTACACTTTTACAGGTTCTTACTTCTCGAGACATTTTTTCACAAATTGGACTCCATGGTTGAGTCCGAAATGCTTGAAATAATAAAAATTCACTATTCTTTTATTTTAATCGGAGTTCGTTTGATTACTTTTTGAATTAGGGACATTTTGGTAATTTTCTTTTATTTTTAATTAATTTATTAAATTAATTTTTTATTCTGGGGGTCATTTCGTAATTGACCATAAATTCTAGGTCTGAATTCAATTTCTAAGACTTTTGGGTTAAATAAGAATTTTTTATTTTTCTATTCTAGATCAGAATAGCCAAACAGTGGCTAACCTTCAAAACTAGAATAAGATATTCCTATTCCCAAATCAATTTTCAATTTAATTTCTTAAGCCCATAGCCAAACACTCCCAATTCCCTTTTAATTTATAACATAAAATGACACAGCTTTGGGTATCTAATACCTGCAGGTGGGTCGGATCTAACCTAACCGGTCTAGCCCAAACCCAAGGCCCTAAACAGTTCCTTCTTCTCCGATTATCCGGTAGGGTTCCAGTGGATCTCCGGCGTCTTCTCCGACGCCGGCGACCCTGTTTCGATCATTTTCAACCCTTTTTTCAATGTGGTTTCTGTGATATCCTGACCCGGGACATGACACGTTTATCGAGGTCAATCGACTGAATAGTGTAATGTGAGCTGTTTGAGCTCTATATCATAGTATTTCATGGAACCAAACGATTGAGTGAAGTGAAGGGTTTGCTTAGTATACCTAGTGTCGGGCAACACCGGAGCACCTTAAGATCTAACATCGTAATGCGTGCATGCACGTATTCCCATGCACGAACATATTTCTCAGACACGTAGGATATCAAAAATCAGTGTATGCATGCACTGTTATAAATGGATATATATGCATGTATATGGATGTACTTTCATGTATAAAGATATGTATTTTATATGTGTATAAATAAATACATATAGTATAATGTATATTATGTATATATATGTATATGTACACATAATACATGTATATATATAGATAGAAAATATCAAAGAAAAGACAAAAGGAGAAAGGTGGCAATGAGTGTGTGCATCAATGTGTGTGTGTGTGCTTGAGTGTGTTTGGGAAACACACCAACCGACCTTGGTAAGGGTGGTGTATGTATATATGTAAGTATATGTATATATATATATATATATGAGGGTGCGTGGATGGTTAGGGTTTAATGAACGGTTCACTACAGTCAAGGCTGACTACAAAAGAGAGAGAGAGAGAGAGAGAGAGAGAGAAAGGCGGTGGAATGTCTCTCTCTATATATATATATATTTACGGGTTTGTGAGTTGAGAGGTTAGAAAAGAAAGGGAAGGATCAGGAACTGAAGGGGAGAAGAAGAGATAGAAGTTAAAGGAAGCATAGGGTTCAGAGAGAGGGTCACCGAGGACAAAACCAAGAAACCCAAGTAAGAAATCATGCTTCTGTCCTTACAAATTAAGCATGATATTAAGATGTTAATAGTAGGGACTGAATCACTATAAAATAAGGAACATTTAGCAAAAGGAATCACTTCAAATGGTTGAGAATCCAGGTAGGAAAACGGAGTGGCAGGTCTTGTGATAATTCAGGTTCCATGGGTTTTGTGTTTTAAAAATCTATTTAAGTGATGAGGAACTGATCCTCTATCATACAGGAATAATTTAGAGACAAATCTGGGTTAAAACAGTCAAAGAATATGCATGGAAACTGAGGAATTCAGTCGCCGAAAACTGGGAAAAAGAAATGAGGGAAACTGTAGTTTCTTAGGTTTAAAATTGTCCAAATGACGGCTTAAAACGGTGGGATTGATTTGGCATGAAAAGATATGAAAAACAGTAAAAATTAGACATAAAAATTGTAAAAACAGTGGCTAGGGTTTACTGTTCCAGCGACCATGTACGAAAAAATGATCGGGGAAGATGACCGGAATGTCGCGGGCATTTCGGGTTAAAACGGAACCGGGTCTGGGTTCGGATTGGGTTGGGACCCGACCGGAGATAAAAAAAGGGTAAGACTATACTGTGTCGTGTTAAAAATTGAAATTAAATGGAATTTGGCTTGTTTGGCCATAGGGATAGGAAATTGAAATTGGGTTTGGGTGTAACCGAACCGTGGATAGGGTAGACCAAGGGGATATCTTATTCCGGCTTTTAGAGGTATACTGAACCGGTTGGTTCAGAGGAGGATCGGACCGGTTTAGGGTTTCTAGCCGTGAACCCATTGGTTCAGACTGGAACTTAGGGAAATTATAAACTGACCCCAGATATTTTAGGAAATTATACAAAGGCCCAACAGAAAATTTATAAAATATTTCTTTTATTTCAAAAATACCCCTAATTCAAATATAGGTGAAACGAAGTCCAAACGAGGCAAATGAATAGTCAATATTTATTATTTCGACCATTCCGGACTCAACCGTGGAGTCCAATTTGTGAAAAGAGGTCTCGAGAAGTGAGAACCCGTAAAAGCACAAATGACCATTTTACCCTTTATAGTAACGATGCCCAAATTAAACATATGAATAGTGTATTTTAACTATCTCGAACATCCTAAGACCAACGGTGAGGTCCGTTTAGCAAGACGAGGTCCCAAAAAAATAAAAATACCCGTAAAAGTGCAAAATGACCATTTTGCCCTTTTTAGTACAGAAGTCCGAATTGAATTCCGCGAAAGCCTAAATCGACTTTGTTCGACATTCCGGATTCAATAGTAGAGTCTATTTAAGTAAAAGAGAAACTAATAGTAAAAAGGCATAAAATTTTATGAATAGCATAACTCATGAAAAGGTAAACTGAGATATATTGTCTATCGATGAATAGGGATTTCAAAGAAGAAAAAACAGTGACTTGAGTTTATTGTGAAAGAACAGAAACGGTTTAAGAGGTAAGTAATTTCTGATCTCTATACTTGTTACATTCCAAGCCATGTCAACAGTTTTTCCTATATCACTTATTATACTCCATACATACCAGAACGTTTATCAAGTCCACATTGATATTGCTTTATCTTGTGGAAAGTGTTTATTGACTGTTGTATATCTTGATCATGATTTCTGTACGCTCTGTACATAGGCCTCAAGGGGCAAGATCTCAGCAGCCAGTTTATATTGGCCTGTTCAGGCAATAGTTTCTTTTCGCTGCTGAGATAGTGTTATTGCATTTAATGTTTATTGGATTTGGCATGATCTTGATATATTATATTGTAGCCGGATTTGTGCTCAGTCACAAACTCCATCTGATGCTTACTAGACCTACGGGTCGAGAAAACAGAATAAAAAATGGTATTTAAAATGGCAGCTAAACTGGGATCTGCGAGGCGAGTACTGAACCAACGGGTTAGTGCTTGGCTAAGAGATCGAGGAAAAAAAGGAGAATAAAATGAATTAAGGGGTATGCCGGGCCCCCAAGTTAAAGTGCATCCACATTGTTGTTATCAGTATCTCTTGTTGATTATCATAGCTTGATCATGTTATACCATTATGAATGATCATGAGATTTCATAGCTTTTTGAGTGCATATGATTATACTTGAGACAGCTCATGACTGTAGCTTGTATGATTATATTATCAGACAGATTTCATTGCTTTATCATTTGAGTTTCTATCATTTGATATTGAGTTCTATATTCATTGACTGGCTAGCACATCTGCATTTATCCTAGTTCTTTTATGGATAATGCTTTCTATATTCATGTACACATGGCAGAGCAAAGGAGAATTACTTATTGCGCTTTAGTTAGCTCACCCCAAACTTACCCCTCTTTCAGGAAATGAAGCTATAGAAGAGCAGTAACAGTCAGTTAGATAGTAGTGGACATTACTTTTGAAGTTGTAAGTGTAATACTTAGTACAGACAGTCTTGTAGCTCTCCCATGTTATCCACGTCTTGGGGATGAACAGTTGTATTAAGGAATTTTGTATTCCGCATTTTGTAAAACATTATATAAATTACATGCAACTTTTATTTATTTTATTCCACATTTAGTTGTTACATGTTAGTAGCACTGATTGTGTAGCAAGTTGAGACCCTTGGTTCAACAAGCAGCGTCGGATCGGGTGCACGACACGAGATCCGTATAGGGTGAGGTATCGGGTCGTGACAGTTTCCCTTAGATTTTCATAAGCTTCTCATATTCAACATTTTTTTTTATTTGGACCACTCAAACTCCACGAATAGAGAGTCAAACAGCTCCAGTCGATTTTCTGGCCAAGCCTATATTTCCATTTTTGTGGATTCAAGGTTACTGCTTTCACTTTAATTTAATCCTGACCGTTTTCTGCACCATTGAGGATCAGTTCCTCATGGTTTAAATGGGGTTTAAAGCATGTAAACTTCTGAAACCCGATTATCCAACAAACCTGCAACTAGGTCTAGTTCTTCCATTTCTTAACCATTCTAATTGATTATTTTTGCAACAAAATCCTTTTCACATGCTCTACAAGGCCCTACAATCATAACTAACTATCATACTTTAAAAATTTTAAAACAGAAACCACATGGAACTCATCTATTTTTTGATTTTCTCCTTCCTCTCTTTGATTTCCTTCTTGGCTTAGCTTCTAAACCCTTTTGAACCTCCCAATTTTTCTCCTTCTTTGGTTCTTGCTTTCTCTCTAATCACACACACGCACATATTTATGTACACCTAACTGCTCTCTCTCTCTCTCTCCTTTGATTTTTCTCTCTCTATATCAGACCTGCCTCACTATCATCATCAAGTCTGTCTTGTACACTCACACACTCTTTCAAATTCAGAACCCACACAATCACACGCAACACTCATATACATATATATACATATATATATATGTATATACACATGTGACAGCACACACATACACAACCTTTCTCACCCGCTCACCCACTGCTTTCCTTTCCTTTTACCTCTTTTCTGACTTCCTCCCTGTTTCCTTCCTATTCTTCTTATTCACATTAAATGGTTGATTGTGTTTTGTGATATATATATATATATATATATATATATATATTATATTACACACACATACCAAACACACTCACTCTCACTCACACACACGGCTAACACCACAAACACCCACACACTTGCATGCTGTGTGTGTATTTATATATATATATATATAAATATTTGTACATTATATACATATATTACTTTATGTATACATGTACATATACACTTACTATACATATATTTATACTAAGTTTATACATGTATATACCCTCACTTATACATATGTACACACATTTTTATTCACACTCACATACACTCATTTTTGAAGATCTATACACACATGCATACGTACACATGCATGTGTCTGCACACGTGCACGCTTTACGGTACTCAACTCCGAGTCGCTTGGTATTGACTATAGGAATCGAAACCATTCACATTCCAAAATTGTTCAATTCATTTAATATCATAAAATAGAGCTTTAATAGCTCAGGTTACATTTGGGTACTTCGTTACTTAACCGATTTACCTCGGTTTACGTGTTATCCCAGGTCAGGGTATTACAAATAATGCTCTACCGACAAAACAAAAACAAAAATCTACTCTCATTTTTCAGGTCTTTACAAGAGTTAAGTTCATTGGTGTTTTTATAAGTTGGTTGTATGATTTACATGCTTGATGTTAGAAAACCACCTAGCATATAATTGCTTTGAAAACCTAGAGTTGATACTTTATGTACTTGTGTATTCTTTGAGAATTTGATAAAGTTATAAACATATGACATGAATATATGTATAATTGATTGTATTATAGCATATATTCATGTAGACAAAGTCTTATAGTTTGAAAGTTATGGTTTACTTAATGTATGATACTTTGTGTACTTGTATATTCTTTGAGAATTTGGCAAAGTTATGAACATGTAACATGACATGTATAATTGATTGGATTATAACCTATGTTCATGTAGGTGAATTCTTGTAGTTTGAAAGTTATGGTTTGCATAATGTATGATGCATGATTTAAGGCACACCCCATGTGTTTGATAAAATGCCTCATAGAAATTGCATGGTAAAATCAAGGCATATTGGCATATTATGAATCTTTGGAAACATGGAGTGTGTTTAGCACTTTGGTGTTATGCATTATGTGGGTGTAGATCCTATGGTGAAAACCCAAAATCTAGCCAAATGAGTGGTATTTGCATTCCAACGGGAGCGGACCGTGAAACGAGACATGGGTTGGGCATAGAGTTACATGTGTGTGTCATACACATTGCCATTGCATTGCATTAGTGAATTGGAAGGTTTATAACTTACAAATGTTTACTTTGCACATGCCACAACTTACCTTTATTTTTTGTTTAGCATTATGTCATACAAGCCGTCGCATTTGCCCTACTTGGGATTACATTTTTTAGATGAGACTCCTGGCACATGAGACTTGATGAAGTCTTGAAGCTTGGAAGGGAAACATGGGCTTTGAACTATATTTGGCCTAAAGCCTATATTTTGCACGTAGGGGCATAAGGCCTATGAAGTTTATTTCATGTTTAAAGTTTAGACCTTGTGTAAGTTATAAACTTAATTTTATGTTGGATTGTATGTAATTGTGTATTGAATGTGAATGAGGAGCATGGAGCTACATGTAGTTACTTGTTTTTGAAATATGATTGTGGATATTAAAAATATAAAATTATACAAATAAATATTCTATTAGGTGTTGTTATTGGTGTTGAGGAGGAGGAAGAGGAGGAATGGGATGAAAAAAAAAGGTCAATAAACAAAGGAGACTACAGTGAAAATTTTCAAAAATAGCAACTAGGTTAAGTGGAATAGGAGAGCATGCCTAGATTTTCTAAGTAGGAAATCAAATGAATTAAGAGGAAAAAGAAATGTAAAGAAATGAAAATAGGGGCAAATTAGTTCAAAATTACTTAAGGTCGAAAAATAAGAGAAAAAGAGTAAAATGGTCATTTTACATGTTATAGGGTCCCACACCAAGTTTGGTGATGAAATAAATCTAAATGGGTACAAAAATGTCAAAAAATCAAATTTTGGGCCAAGGCCCAACAGAATAGTAGTAGGTTGCCCAGCCCCGCGCGTGTGCCTGTGTCTAGTTATCCTCCTCCGCGAGTGCTGCTTGCCCTGCGCCTGCCCCACGCGCACCTACAACCATATGCATGCCATGACATGCCCTTCAAGGCCATTCACTTCTATGTTAGACACCACATTTTGGAGCCCCCTTTTAGGCCACTTTTGACCATTATACCAAGTCATGTTGGGCACCTTGTTAGGACACATTTTAGTCACTATTCAAGGCAATGTTTAGCCACTTCCTTATATTACTTTAGGTATGATTTTTTACCTATCCTTGATCTATGCCTTAGGAAATTTTTAGCCTACTTTAGCCATCAATTTGAGCCACCTTGGGCAAACCTTTGTGGTTAGATTTTACCCATGTCCTAGGTTATATTTGGTCAACCTTCTAAGTTGTTTTTGAACAATAGTTGGGGCCATTTTGGGCCATTGTTTCAAAGCGCATTAGAGACATTTTTGGGGCTATCTTGGAGGTCATGCTTGGACATGACTTAGACTATTTTTGGCCATCGGTTAAGGAGGTATTTAACTAGTATTTGGAATTCATCTTGGATGAGTCTAGTTAGCATTTTTCATTCTTAATTTTAAAAAACATGGAGAAATTAATATTAAATCAATTAAATCAATTCAATTGTATTTAATTAATTCTTTTTACTTCATTTTCAATCATTCCCTAGGTTTTGAAAATTTGGGGCGTGACAAAATGGATTCAAGGTCAATAAGTGTGACAAATGTGTATATGTTAAGAACACAAAAAATGGCTTTGTCATTATTTGTCTCTATGTTGATTATATACTCATTATGGGTAGTAATAATGAAGTTATTAAAGATACCAAGAAAATGTTAAACAATAAGTTTGACATGAAGGACTTAAGTGTTGTCGATATTATACTTCAGATAAAGATCTCTAAAATATCGAATGGACTAATATTATCTCAATCGCATTACATTGAGAGAATACTCAAGAAATTTAAACAAGATGATAGCAGTTTAGCAAGAACAACTGTAGTTGTAAATCTACAATTATCCAAGAATAATGGCAAAAGCATATCATAATTAGAGTATGCACAAATAATTGGCAGTCTAATGTATGTGATAAATTGTACCCATCCAAACATAGTTTATGCTATCAGCAAATTAATTAGATACACAAGTAATCCTAGTCCAGACCATTGGAAGGTAATAGTTAGGATTTTAAGGTATTTGAAATACACTCAAAACTATGGATTGCGCTACTCAAGATATCCAACAATACTTTAAGGATACTATGATGTAAACTGGATATCCAATATCAAAGACTCAAAGTCCACATGTGGTTATTTGTTTATACTTAGTAGTGGAGCGGTATCATGGAAATCTTCTAAGCGAACGTGCATTGCTAAATCCATGATGGAATCTGAATTTATTGCATTTGATAAAGTTGGTGAAGAAGCTGAGTGGCTTCGTTACTTCCTAGAAGATATTCCAAATGGCCAAAACATGTGCCCACTATTTGTATTCATTGCGATAGTCAATCAGCGATTAGTAGGGCACAGTCATATGTATAACGGTAAGTCTTGACATATTCGTCGAAGACGTAATACCGTGAAACAATTGCCCTCTAATGGTATTATGACCATTAAATATATAAGGTCAAAAGATAACATTGCAGATTTGTTAACCAAAGGTTTGACTAGAGAACAAGAGAATAAATCATCAAGGGGAATGGATTTAAAACCTATGCACTAAAAGTCGCCATAATAGCAACCCAACCTAGTTGACTGGAGATCCTAAGATCTAGGTTCAACGGGACAACCGAATTGTGTGTGACTCATTGAGATCATTATAGATATAAAATCTCATACTCATTCCTATGATAAAAATAGTGATATCTGCATGTTGAATAGAATAAGCTAAGCTTTTAATGATTCTTTGAACTTGTTAAATGCAAGTGTGCTAGAGTAGGTACTCTTAATAAGAAATCACCTATATGAGTGTGAACTAGGTCAGTTCTATGAGAATGATAAAAGCTAAATTCTCTAAGAGCACTCATGGAACCAAGAATTGTTCAGAGCCAAGATGAACACAATCATGAGAACCAATCGGTGATAGGAAAGATTCTGTGTGAATACTATTGTCTTAGTTTACACAAATGATTGAATAGTTCAAGACATATCTTGTTCACTACTAGTACCCCGATAGCATTTCACAATGGAAGGTTCAAGGCCACAAGTTACCTTTCTCTATACAGGAGATTTCCAATTGAACTCTCTCTAAGTGTTTGCGTATCATTTGTATTACTTTCAGTCAATTTCATTCATGTGGGGATTGTTAGAATAAGTGAGTTTTAAGTATAATTTTTGGCTATCTTTGAGCTAAAATTAAAGTGGGTCCCACACATTAATTTTAGTGAGTCCACATAAAAATGTGTTTTCCTCCATAAGGAGATTAAAATCATGTATTGGGTTGCTCAAAATCATTAAAGAGTAACTAAGAAATTACCTCTAAACATCACCACTTGAAAATGGTAATAAAAGCTTGAAGCTTGTGGAAATCTTGTGTCCCACGTAGGATGGGTATAAGGCTTTTCAAGAATTCATATACAATTACCTCGAAAGAGGGTTTGGGCCCTTAGGAGCACCTAAGTTTTGTGAATGGGGGAGGACCTAGCACATGCTTGGTTCACCACACGCGTGCGCCGCTGCCACCCCGCCCCCACACTGAACCATGTCGAATCGGATCGGGCCAAGCTTGGGCTTGGCCCGCTATGTATATATCTTTTTGGAGAAAATTTATTTAATAATTTTATTTAAATTTTTGAATTCAAAAAAACGTTGTTGTTTTGTTACCAGGTTAATTAAATTCAAAACGCTGTCGTTTTACGATTGCATTTGAGTTTAAATTTTGACTGAATGGTTGTCTTCTTCATTGGGCGTGACTATGTCTGTTCACCATGAACAAATGCGACCCAAACTTCATGCTTGTACCAAACAGGCACAAAATAGTCTATATAAACACCACCGCACTCAACATTCATTCATCAAATTCTTCATACATTTTGTGCATCAGTAGTTCATAGAGTTTAAGAGAGTTCAAGTCACAATATTGGTTCGCCAAACATATAGTTAAAGTGCTTTGCATCTGCGTGTATTCGATCACTGTATCTTGGGAGACATACGACCAAAAGCTCATAAGTACTACTACGAAGATCGTAATTTATCTTAAGGGCATTATGTAAAACACAAGCCCTGATCACTATATAAATTATATAAGTTTGTTTTATGATTTAAGTCTATGTTCTAAGTTTCTGTAGATTGTTCTATAACAATCTTGGTTTCTGTTTTAGTATCTGTTTCTATTTTGAAAAAATACCAAACTTTGGTTCTGAAAATGAATTTTGTTTTTCAAAATAATTTTCTGTTTTCAAATAACAGATTTTGATTTGATAAAATAGTTTCTGTTTTTTATTACAACTGATTTTATCAAAACTAATTTATACATTTTCATTACAAAAGTTTCCTTACTCTCTTTTTCATTTTTATCCCCTTCCATGTTTGTGAAGGATTACCCTTTCGATGTTAACTCATGTTGCATAGAAAAGCATTTGTGTTTCTTTAACATTTTGGATTCAAAGGATCTCAAAATTCATTTTGATTAATTTCAAAATCAACTTCTGTCTTAAGGGCAAATCAGGTCTTCCACCATTTTTAAATCTATAAAAGAAAGTTCTCAAGCAGAGATACCCACTCGTCAAATCAAAATAGTGAAGACATACATATTATAGAGAAAAAGTAGAATATAAACAAGGCAATGGCAGCTTTAAAAAAAAAACCTTCACCCCTTCTGAAGACAGCATTCTCTCAAAGAAAGCAAAAAAGTCTAATACTTACAAACACAGCTACTCCTCCAAGAAGAAGAGAAATCACTTTTACAGCAAGAATATTTTCATTGAGTTAAGAGGTAATGTTGTCCCTCCGCATTGTATTAGTAGGGAAAAAAAGTACAAATATTAAGCAACCTTGAGGATATGGGTTGTGTAATCAAACCAAAAAGAACAAACACAAGCTCCAAAAGAAACTGGAAAATAAAATACAGGAGGAAATAAATGGTACTCATCCCCCCTGTACATACTTGAATAGACAAAGGAAAATATCTTGCATCGTAAATCCTCTCTTCTTAATCGTACACCTTCTCCCAGTCATCCACTACATCAGACATCTCCTCAATTTCCCCTTCATGCTGTCCTGCCAAATTTGAAGCACTTGCTTTAGGTACTAAACCTGAAACCATATGATCATCAACTCTGACAGATGCAGCAGATGAACTCGGAGTGGCTTCAGAGTCCAGAACACTCCAGCGGTTTGCTGAAGGGGCAATTGGAGCTTCATTTCCCTTCCATGCAGACACCTCCACATCAGCAGAAGCCCCAGACCACTTCTCACCACCCCACAAATCCTCCCTCCAATCAGGCTCCTGCACAACAGCCTTCTTCCATGAATTTCCCTTCAGAGCTGCAAGTGCCCCCCCATCCTTGGCCATTCCTGCACCTCCCCAGGCATTAGAACCCAATGCTGCCACTGCCCCACCATTTTGAAGAACAGCAGCCCCATGATATACAGATCCTTGATCTAATCTCCTCATCGCAGTTGCCGCCCTAGCAGGATCACTAAAAACAGCCAATGCGTTTTTGTCATTCAACCAGACTAGTTCACATTCCCCACCAAACCTCAGGACCAATGCACTAATGTCTGCATCCCTTGGCAAATCAAACAGGGCAACAAGCAGCCTCGGATCCATGTCTACCGAAGGATCAAAAACCAGGGGTTGTAACAAGTTTGCGGGCGTGGAACCTTTGGCACCAAGCACACGAGCTGGGGCTTTGGACTTGGGTGTAACATGAACAACAATGAAACGCTTTGGCTCCCAGCCAGCAGCATTGATGGAAAGCTTCCACCTCTCAGCTATTAACCTCACTGCATCTCTCTTTTCCTTCAACATTGGACAAAAAACATGAACCCTAAGAGCGTTGGTTCCACCTCTGACTCTGCCAAGGACCAAGAACTTGCATCTCTCTTCCACAGACAAGACCCACTTAGGATCACGCCTAAACAAGTCTCCAAGCAACTCAGAAACAACAGAATTCTCGCCAAAATGAAGTGCATCCAAGTTTGGGGGAGTGATACCAAAAGCATCTGCAAGAACCCGTTTACGTTCCATCTTTGAACATTCATCGTCACACATGAGCTTCCTCTGTCCGAGTGGAATCTTCTTGTCATTTGCATCAATAGGTTGAAGTGCTACAGGCAACTTCTGAATTATAGAAGCCTCAAAAACAGTATCAACATTAAACCCACCACTGCAGCCCCCAGCATCACAAGGAACAGTTGCAGTTATTCGACCACAAGAACAAGTGATTGTGAGAGGGACCTCACACCTTACGTCAGGACAAGGAGCAGAAGGGTGACAAAGAGCAGTACATGTGTGCCTGCAATCTCTCCTGGGAGCTCCACATGTCTGCCCACAAGAAGCCTTAGAACCTGAACTAGATCCACCAGAAGGATCACAAGGTGGAGGATGACAGGTTCTTGCACATGCATGCATGCCACATTGCCTTGTTTTGCCACAGAGTTTGTTACATCTTATGTCCCTCGACCCACAAGGTATGTTCCTGAGAACCACATGTCCACCAATGCACTCCTTCGCTATAGGAACTGAACAAGGTGGGCAATCCCCAAAGTGGCAGCTGTGAGAAGACAAATGGCCACAAGGCTGGGGAACTGAGCATGAGTACTGACATGAAGGGGGAGGGGTCCCACAAGGCAGCGGAGGAGGGATTGAAGTTCTCCCACAAGCACAAGTCAAGTCGGTGAAGAAGGTTTCAAGGCAAGAAGGGCAATGACCGCTGTGACAGAGTGATTCACAAGAATGCTGCCCACACCTCAGCTTCTTTCCACAGGGCATTGAGCACAAATGCGGGTCCCAATCATCCACCAGGGAATTGTTGGAATTAGAAAGAGGGCAGCACCGCTCACTGCACCGGTGCCTCCCACAGTTCTTCTTCCACCCACATGGTTTATCACAGGTAAATTTCTCGTCCTGCATCATCGTTTTGTAGCATTCCACAGTCCGAGAAGTTGAACCACAACGACATTTTTGGGTGACAGGCACCAGACAAGGTGCACATTCCCCAGCATGGCACACTTCCTTACAGTGATGTATCCCACAAGGGAGTTTTTTGCCACAGATTAGTGAACAAGTTGGGATTGGATCCAAACAACTCAGTCGTTCCTTCTGTAAGCTTGTCTTACCACAATAGCATGACCTAGTCCTGCCTGGCAATAAATCACACTCCCCACATGGTCCTGGATGGCAAATTTCACCACAGACATGGTTTCCACAGCTAAGCTTGTTTTCACAAGGTGAAATGCAAGAAAAAACACCATCTTCTACATTCACTTCTCCCTTCACAGCCATATCTCCACAAAGAAGAGCCTCAGACTTCTTCTTGCAAAAACAAGGGGCATCAATTACAACCTGGCAAGTATCACACGGACCTGTATGGCAAACTCGCTCGCACCTATGACGCCAACACCCAAGAAGTTTATCGCAACGCTGACCACAGGTAAGAACAGATTTCCGATCAAAGCATCTTGTGGTGATTATCTTCTTCCCACATGGGCACAACCGAGGTGGAGCAAAAGCCTTACAGGGGGGGCATGGACCAGGGTGGCATTGCAGGACACAAACATGAGGACAAAGATCCTCTTTATTCACACCAGAACCCGGAACTTCCTTCTCAAGCAGCTTCCCGCAAGGTTCTCCACAAGAATGCGGCGTCAAATACAAATCCGATGGTGGATCTGGCCTCTTCCCACAGAAGCAAATATACCGAATATCCTTTGATGCCATAAGCTGTATGGATTGACATCCCGGGCATCGCCAGTTAAAACCTTGATTCTTCTCTGCTGACAAATCAGCAGAAGTAGGAGCCCTAGCCCATTTCTTGATACAATTCAAATGAAAAATCGAGTAACAGCTCGAGCATGACCAAATAGGTGCGGATCTCCTCACCATATCATAACAAATCATGCATTCAACAGTGCCCTTCATAAGCTTATCCTGAATTTCTTGCACAAGTTGAGGCAAACCCATATCAATCAATCCTTTTCCCTCCTTAGTTTCCCTCTCACCCTCTGTCCTATGATTCAAAGGCCGACCAGTATGACCCCTTGGACCCATATTCACCCTATGCCGACTGCCTGGTGGTGCTGTGCTATAATTAGAGTCTCCATCATTTCTATTTGGATTTGAATTGAAACTCGATGGTAGGTTCACCACAGTGGTGGCGGTTGTGGCAGTAGCGGTGGCTCCTCTAGGAACCCACTCTTGACGACCACTTTGAACAGGAAATCTAGATCTATTATCCCTTCGATCGTTTCGGACTTGAAAGCTCATATTCCGATTCTGAGATGTAAAACGCCCAAAATCTCTACCCACCCTCGGTTTTCTGATTCAAATTCAATCGAATCAGTTGACAATAGGGTACACGAAAATGAAACCCTAGCTTCAATTCCTTTGTAACTGAAAAATAATTCAAAAAAATAAAAAAGAAGAAGCTAGAATTCTATAAAAGGCGGTTGACTGAATCAGATTAAATAATGGAAGAAAAAAAATAAAAACGAGAAACCCTAGGATCTGTAAAGCAGCTTAAAACTGAAACCCTAATTTAAATTCATGTTTCATACATTCACCCTACATATACATGTACATATATCTTATAGATATATAATAGAAAACATAATACCAATTAAAGAACAAAGGAAAAAAGAAATACCAGATCAAAACGAGTCGCGGAAATAATAAATCTTGACGAACGGCAAAAATGACGCACCAGCACCACTTGTTGAGTTGTTTCTCTATAGATTCTCCCCAGTAAACTTTATCTATCTTCTTGATAGATTGCAAGTATCGGTTTGTTTCTCAGAGAGAAATCTAACGACGAAGAGAGAGGGAGGGGTTGGAGCATTTATAGGAGGCCTCGGCTTGGGGCACAAGCGAGCGTTTCGAGACTCGTCGGTCACGTTAATCGCGAGTGGACCGTGAGCTAGATGCCAATTGTTAATGAGCGCGTGGATGCTTGGTGCGCACACAACATAAGTTACGTATTAATAATAATGCAATGGGCGTGGAAAGTTTAAATGGAGTTTCTAATGGGATTTGGGCCTCTTAATGTCAAGTCCAATTAATCGTGCCATGCACATTTGCGACGGCCTTTCTTTCTTTCTTTCTTTTGTTTGTTACATTTTTTTATTTTATAATTGAAAACAATTTCATCCATGCAATAAAATTTCACGGACCAAACAATACAAGGCGAAAAACTTTAAGTCGGGAAGGAAATCAAATGAAAATGGAATAATTTTATTTCATTCTTTTATTTAGCTAAATACATAAAATAAATAGTAATTATCTTTCATCATTTTATTTGAACAATATAATTATTAAAATATAATAAAATTTAAATTAAATATTTCAAAACATCTTTCTAAATTAATTAAGAAATTTCAAAGTCTTAAAATATGTAGACTCAAAAGTAAGTTTTTGATTTTTAAGACGTTCTTTCCTTGAGAATTTGTTGGATCTCATACATAAGGCTATAAACAAAACAGTGATCAATTGAATGTACTCTTGATACGCGGAGCTCATAGGTTCAAAATCGTCATAATGTATTGTTTTTCATATGTTACTGTTTACATTGTACCCCATGCTTAGATGTCGATCATCAGCCACATAGATATGGCCACATAATTGAAGTATTTTTAGACTCAAAACCTGATGATTTGTCTATATGTTAGGATTAGCCCATTAAGATTAGCAACATGCACGTGCTAACACAGACGAGGAAGAAAGTATTAATTCCTAGGTCGTAAGATTATAAGACAAACATTGAAGATCATGAATGCTAGGTAGTCAACTAAGTGTCAAAACTAAGACATCTATCTAACTTAGATTGGTGACTAAGTGGTATGGCAATGAGAATGTCCAAATATTAGGACATCCACCAAGGAAGTCACATAGAAAATTTCTAAGTCAATAATCTTGAAGGATTAGAGGCTTAAGGGTGCGTTTTTACGTCCAGGTGATCAATCCTATCATTCTGAAAACACGAGACATGTGGTAACTATAGATAGAGCCTTAACAATGCATAAACAACATGGTTTGAAAATAAGACATAGGGGGTTTGTTTGTAGTAATTGTGGAATTTGTTTGTATAAACAACATGTTCTAAAGCCCCTCCTTATCATTCAATTATTTCATGATTGATTCATGTATAATTAAGGAGAGTAAAATTTGGGATTATCGAAAAAGTTTCGAAATTCAATGATTCACATTTCTATTTTTCTGATGCTGCACATTTCGACCGCACATCGTAGGCTCCTGTGCGAGGTATTGTCCGTTTTGCCCGTAGGCTCACGGCTTTGTCCTTGTAAAATGGCCTTCACAAAGGAGAGAGAGACTGGGTGCTTAAGTGTTGTCACAGTTCTCGACTCTTAGCCGATGTGGGATTCATGATTGCATCAGTGCCCCTCAGTCAAGGACTGAGGAGCACAAGAGATGGCAGGTACGTGGCCTGTTACGCGTGTTGCTAAACTAAAGCTCAAGGGGGGAGTAGCTGTTATGCCATAAAGTGACAGACCAACCTCCACATGACACGTGTACCTACAAAGCAGCCAAAGGTCATCCATTCAGAGTAGATCTAAGCACAAGGCCTTCAGAGCTTATGTATCAGATGACCGTGCAGCCCTCAAACCCATTCCTAGCTCGGAAGACACCGAAACCATTCAAAAGAGGGTTCAGAGCTCGTCACCGCCTTAAGCACCCTACCAAGCTAAGAATAAGGAAACAATATACAATAAGGAAATTGCCACTTTCGGATATCGATCAAGCACAATGTCCAACATGGTAACTGTCATTTCCTGGTGATCAAATCCCTACTTACATGGCTTCAAATCCTAATCAAATTGGGAAGTCCACAGCTTATAAATAAAGCCCTAAGGTGCGCGTTATTGGTTCATGGTCATTCAATTACTTTCAATTACAATCTTTCAATTCAGTTTATTAACTTTATCATCGGAGCGGCTACCGTCGGAGCCAACCCGGTGGCCCTCTGATCTCTTTTCTTTTGAGTGTTCGGCAGGCGAAAAAGAGCGGAGCCCCACTAATCAAAAAGTGGGGCATCATTTTCCAATAGTAAAAATCAATGATCGAAGTCCCAAAAGGCTCTAAAAGATGCATCTAGGTGGTGTATTACAAAACACTCATTAGAACTGAAGGTATAGGTCTCGACCTTTAGGTGTTGAAGCTTGTTCAAACAACCTATACACCTCATTTAAACGAGGTGAGACATTAGTTTACTTTTGACTTGATTTCGAATTTTGACCTCAATACACTGCATACTACTCATAAGACTAGAATCAAAAGCTAAAAATAACCTAAAAAAAAAAACTTTGAGCTTGAAGGAATTAAATTACACAATTTAATATAATATCCCTAAAATTTGAATTTTCTAAAATTTTTAATTAACTCAAGATTGGTTTATAATATGATTTGAGTCAATTATTAATGTTCCCTAAACTAAATATGTCACCATCAAGTCTTGAACACTTGATCAGACTCAACAATTCATCCAACATATTATCTCATGGTGAATTGACTAGGAATTACTCCACAAGTAGTTCCCTATCAGTTAGAAACATTATGATGTTTTATGATTCAACCGATAATAAACAAAAATAACTATAATAAACTAACCTAAGTGTTGACTTGACCAATATAACCAAGAACTCCCCCATAATTTTTTCCAATCTTAAGCTTTTTAAGATTTCTCAATTTTTAATTTTTCAAGCTGCATTTCACACTATTGAGTAGTCAACTCTTTTTAGCGGTAAACTCATTTGATAACTATGCATTATCCCATAGGTGGCTATATCCTTTTTCTAATTTTTTTGTTTTTCAATTTTGAACTTGTGTAATGGTTAAAAATAACTGCCTAAGTATTTCTAGTCATGGACTTATTGTAAGTTGAATAAGAAAGTGTATTGTCTACAACTTTAAAAGGTCCCACCTCATGAAATAATCTACATATGTAAGTTCTTTGAGGTTATGTGTCACGCCCCCAACCCGGTGGCCTTATCAAGGTCATATGAATCCTAACTGGAAAGTAAATTAACTAACCATCCTAAATCAATACATTAAAAATAGCCTTTTTAGTTCATTATCATGCTTTTACTTATTCAAGTCCCGTGACATGATTAAATAAAATAGTCTATCTTTAGGTTTGTTTGTTCTATAATTATTCATCCATAAGATACAAATATACAATCAAGATTACAATATTTAAAGCATACTCTAACTAATCATATATAATACTGAGTCCAATATAAATTTACATGTACCTGAAAATCTAAATAAAGGTATGGCCACCCTTGAACAAATGATACAATATACAAATAAAACTATATAGTATTGATATACCATAAAAAGACAGGCCAATCAACACTTGACACGTATGACCACAGTCCGATTTATGTTCAGCTAGCATGATTCTCGCTCAGCCAATGACATCCAGATCATCACATAAGGTCGGAAGTGACCAAACAAATATATCCAGAACTGATCACAGGGTCCAGACCAGAGCTTCAGATCTCGTCACCGCCTTAGCGGATTCCGAGCAAAGAATAGGGAAACAGTCTCCAATACGGAAACTACCATTTATGATTATCTCTGCCTTAGCGGATTCCGGGCAGAGGATAAGGAAGCAGTCTCCAAATACGGAAACTACCATTTATGATTATCTCCATCTACGACTCAATGCCCACAAGGTAACTGCAATCTCCGATGATCATATCCCTATATTCATGGCGTCGAATCCTAATCAACTTAGGAAAGCTTCGGCCTATATATTAAACCCTAGAGGTACGCTATCAAATTCATGCTCATTCTTTGACTTTCAATACAGTCTTTCAATTCCCTTACTCACTTAAGCATCGGAGCGGCTACCGCAGGAGCCAATCCGGTGGTCCTCTGATCATCTTTCTGAGTGTTCTACAGGTCACGGAGCCCTCACGTGTTGCGAGTCAAAAAGTGCAGCATCAGTTTGGCGCCGTCTGTGGGAATCGACTAATCTCTACGTGCTTTATTCGTAAACTCATATTTTTCCCCACCGGAAAACCATGGCACCAAATCTTCGACCCCGACAGAATACTCAGAGTTCGCAAAACGCTCAGCGTCAGCCGTCTGCTCCACGCACAAGAGGACCAGCGGCCAACCCTATGCGACAAGAGATCGAAGCAATAAAACGACACAATGAATTGGTGCAGGAGCAGTTGCTAGCCATTACTAGAACGCTGGCAACGCTCACGCAGAACCAAGCGGCGGCTTCTCCTAGCCCGCCGGTCAACTTCGTTGCAGGAACACAACCCCCGGTTGCCACGGGGAATGAAGAACTTCGTGGGCAGGCCCCCGCTAACCAGCCTGGGCACCCCTCAGGCGTTGCTCACGCTGGCCGAGATCCACAACCATCAACAGTCCCTGGCTGGGGAACATCCGCTTTTGTCCCCGACGTACATTACCGGAGCACTACCCGAGCCCCAACTCCTAGGGTTTCGGGAGCACCCCCGGCACCACAGGAACCTTATCATGCAGCGCCAGCCCCACCGGTTCGGATTCCTCCTCCATCTGAAGGGCGCACTCCACCCTATTACCCTGAAGCCGAGGCTGTCAGGCAGGGTTCACAAGATGTCAGACTCAGAGACCCGCGAAGGGAAGAGGAGATTGCCGAGTCTATGGATCGGACAATCGGCTTAAGAGGACCTCAGAACCCTCCAGAGCAGGACGAACTGGCCAGGCTGCTCGGAAGACTAGCCACTCCGTTTACCCACGCCATCATGTCTGAAGAGAGGCCTAGAAAGTTCGTGGTGCCCAAATTCACTCTCTACGACGGATCTGGAGATCCAGGAGATCACCTATCTCATTACCAGCATACGATGGCCCTTCACGGAGCCTCAGATGCTTTCATGTGCCGAACGTTCATCACCAGCTTGAAGGGAACGGCTCTGAAGTGGTTCCACAACCTCCCTCCGAACTCCGTTGCCAGCTTTTACGAGCTCGGTAGACAGTTCTTGGATAGGTTTATGACCAGCAGGAGGCTCAGAAGGGGACCAGAATTCCTGCTGAACGTTAGGCAGACTAGGGAGGAATCCCTCCGGGCCTACATTGCCCGCTTCAACACCGAGCTCACTGAGATCACGGATTGCAGCCCGAAATTCCTTGTTGCGGCCCTTACTGCCGGGCTTGCCCAAGGTGGCTTCAGAGACTCCTTGACAAAAAGCCCCCCGGCTGATATGGCAGCATTGATGGATCGGGCCAAAAAATACATCAACCTGGAAGAAGCCAACCGCTCAGCCCAGAAGGGCAAGGATCAGACCCAAAGGGATAATCCGAAGCGGGAGGACCATAAGAAGGAGGATCACAGAAGAGACTCCAACAAAAAGAGGGTCAGAAGCCCAGATAAGAAAACAGCTCCCAGAGCTGTGTACAACTCCGCACCAAGGGAGTTCACCAACTTCACGCCTTTGAACACCACTCCGAACCAGGTACTCCGGCAGATCCGAGATCGGGAGAACCTGAGGTGGCCAGAGCCGATCAAAGGAGATCCCAGCCTGCGGGACCAAAGTAAGTATTGCAATTTCCATAAAGATCATGGGCATACTACTAACACTTGCAGGACCCTCCGATATGAGATAGAACAGCTCATAAAGAAGGGATGTCTTCGAGAGTTCGTCAAACAAGACGGAAGGCAGAACCCCCAAGAAGACAAGCCTCAGCAGTGGCCAGATCAGAGGCCCGAACAGAGGCAAGAGCAGCGGGAAGGACGAAACGAGCCTCAGAGGCAGAACAACCATGTTATCTACGTCCTCCATGCTGACTCCCCTATTACAGGAATGTCCAACAGGGCAAGAAAAAGATATGCTCGGGAGGCCAGAACCGCCCCAAACATCTTGCAGGTCTCTAACGTCGAAAAGAGGCTCAAGCCAGGGCCAGAGATCCAGTTCTCCGAGCAAGATCTAGCAGGGGTACACTGCCCTCACAGTGATGCCCTTGTTATCACCCTCAGAATCGCCAACTTCGAAACTAGAAGAGTCCTAGTTGACACTGGCAGCTCAGTCAACATTCTATTTTATGAACCGCTTAAGCGGATGGGCATAGACCAGGACAGCGTCAAACCCACCACTGCCGTAATGGCAGCTTTTGATGGCAGCCTCAGCACCCCCCTGGGGAGAGTTGACCTTCCTACCACTATTGGGGAAGGTGAAGGGCAGAAGACCACCATCTCAGAGTACATGGTGTTGAACATGAAGTCTCCATACAACGTCATCATTGGGAGACCCTGGTTACACCAGATAGGGGCGGTCACTTCGACCTTTCATCAGTGTCTGAAGTACGTCCACAATCGAAGCGTGCACTCGGTCCGAGGATGTCAGCCAACCTCACGAGAATGTCACGCTATTGCCCTCAAGGAGACAGCCCCAAAATAGCAATTACAGTACACTCGGGACTGTGCAGATCCGGTTTTCACTCACACTCCCGAGGTGGAAGATTGCCCATCCGGCGTTGAAGAGCCCCTGAGCCCAAGGGGGAGTGATAGTCGAGCCAAGCCTGTTGGCGAGCCCATCAAGATACTGGTCAGTTCAGGAGCAGAGGGGCGTTATTTGTACATCGGCCCAGACCTTACGCCCGCCGAGCAGGAAAAGATAGTCAGGTTTCTGAAGAACAACCTCTCTATCTTTGCTTGGGAGACTAGGGACATGGAGGGAATAGATCCTAATCTGATAACTCACAAACTAATGGTAGATCCAGACCACCCCCCGGTCAGACAGAAGAGAAGACCGATCGCTCCCGAACGGCATCGGGTTATAAACGAAGAAGTCCAGAGGCTGCTGGACGCCAAGATGATACGGGAAGTTTTCTATCCCGAGTGGTTAGCCAACACTGTGCTCGTCAAGAAGAAGAACGGCAAGTGGAGAGTCTGTGTTGACTATACAGACTTTAACAAAGCATGTCCCAAGGACAGCTTCCCACTACCGAGAATAGATCAACTGGTTGACGCCACTGCAGGGCATGAGCTTATGAGTTTCATGGACGCCTACTCTGGATACAACCAGATCCAGATGTACCCTCCAGATCAGGAAAAGACCGCCTTCATAACCGAAAGAGGACTCTATTGCTACAGAGTGATGCCTTTCGGTTTAAAGAATGCTGGAGCCACTTACCAACGGTTGGTGAACAAGATGTTCAGCCCACTGCTTGGCAGCACCATGGAGGTATACATCGACGACATGCTGGTAAAGAGCCTCCAGAAAGACAGCCACCTCCAGCATTTAGCCCAGACCTTTGATATCCTCAGACAGCACAAGATGAAGCTCAACCCCTCGAAATGTACCTTCGGAGTTACGAAGGGAAAATTCTTGGGGTACATCGTCTCTCAAAGAGGTATCGAAGCAGATCCCACTCAGATCCAAGCCCTGATTGGACTGAAGTCGCCAAAGACCAGAAAGGAGATTCAGGCACTGAACGGCAGAGTCGCCGCATTGAGCAGATTTATATCCAAATCCACCGATCGCTGCCTACCTTTCTTCAAAGCTCTAAAGGGCGGCAAGGCTTTACAATGGACAGAAGAATGCGAGCATTCCTTCCAAGAACTAAAGGAGTACTTAGCCTCTCCAGAGCTCCTGTCAAAACCTGTACAAGGAGAAAAGCTGCTCCTGTACCTAGCAGTCTCTAAGAACGCGGTCAGTTCCGCACTAATCAGACAGGACAAAGGAGTACAGAGGCCTATATTCTACGTCAGTAGGGCACTACTCGACACGGAAAAAAGATACCCAGAAGTAGAGAAGCTGGCCTATGCCTTGGTCGTATCAGCCCGAAAGCTTCGACCTTACTTCCAGGCCCATCCAATTGAGATTCCAACTGCTTATCCTCTAAAGTCAATACTGAGGAAACCCGAGGTATCGGGAAGATTGGTCAAGTGGTCTGTGGAGCTAGGGGAGTTTGACATAGCATATGTACCCCGAAACTCCATCAAAGGGCAGGCCTTAGCCGACTTTGTAGCCGAGTTCACCCCGGCACTACAGAACGAAGCACAAATCGCCGAAACTACAGGAACCTGGCTGCTGTATATTGATGGATCGTCAACCGATCAAGGATCAGGGGTAGGACTGGTACTACAGTCCCCTGATGGACTTACATCGGAAAAAGCAGTCAGCCTGGGATTTAAAGCTTCTAATAATGAAGCTGAATATGAGGCCCTAATCTTAGGGATGAAGCTTGCCCTGGAATGCGAGGCTCAGAACCTCGATGTCTTCTCCGACTCCCAACTGGTAGTAAGCCAAGTTTTGGGAGAGTTTGCCATTAAGGATGACAGGATGCTTCGGTACTCCGAACTGGTGAACCATTTAAAGCACTCTTTCCAGACTTTCACTATCCAGAAGATTGAGAGAAATCAGAACTGCAGAGCAGATGCTTTGGCTAACATGGCCTCCCGCCTCAAGTCTGAAACAGACTCCACCGTTAAAATCTCTTTTCAGCCAGGATCCAGCATTGAGGGAGCATCAGTTGCTCAAGTTGATGAACAGTCCCAGAGCTGGATGACCCCAATCCTCCAGTATCTAAGATCCGGGCTCCTCCAGAGGATAAAAACAAAGCCAGGAGAATCCGAATCAGAGCGGCTCGGTACCTGATCTTGAACAACAAACTTTACAGGAGGTCATATTCTCAACCTCTGTTAAAATGTTTGGCTCCAGACGAGTCACAATATGTTTTGGCTGAAATTCACGAGGGAATTTGCGGGAATCACAATGGGGGCAGAACTATAGCCCACCGAGCTCTATCACAGGGCTACTACTGGCCCGGCATGCTGAAACAGGCTAAAGAATATGTTCGGAAGTGTGACAAATGTCAGAGATTCGCCTCGTACCAACACCAGCCTCAGCACGAGCTCATCCCGATTCCTAGCCCCTGGCCCTTTGCTCAATGGGGAATGGACATTGTGGGCCCGTTACCACGAGCACCTCCAAACAGGAAGTACCTCCTGGTGGCTATCGACTACTTCTCTAAATGGGCCGAAGCCGAACCTTTAACGCATATTACAGAAAAGGAAGTCGAAAGCTTCACCTGGAAGAATATTGTCTGCAGGTTTGGCATACCACGTGTAATTATCTCGGATAATGGGACACAATTTACTGGTAAAGGCTTCAAGGCATTTTGCGAAAATCTCAACATCAGGCAGCACTTTGCCTCTCCAGGCCATCCACAAGCAAATGGGCAGGCAGAGGTCACCAACCGAACAATCCTTGATGGGTTAAAGAAAAGGTTGGAACAAGCCAAAGGGAAGTGGGCAGAAGAGCTCCCAGGAGTCCTTTGGGCCTACCGTACAACCAGAAGAACTCCCACCTCTGAAACACCCTTCTCATTAGCCTATGGGACAGAAGCAGTAATTCCGGTTGAAATTGGTATGCCAACTCTGAGGACTGAGGCCTTTGAGCAAGAATCCAATGATCAGCAGCTGATGGAGAACTTGGATTTGCTCGAAGAGAGAAGGGATCAGGCCAGCATCAGGATGGAAGCCTACCAACAAAGAATGGTCAATAAATCCAGGATAGGACTCAAGACAGTCAGCTTTCAAGTTGGCGACTTCGTCTTAAGAAGAGTCTTTCAGAACATCAAGGATCCCACTATGGGAAAGTTGTCACCAAATTGGGAAGGCCCCTACAAAGTAACGAAGGTCGTTCGACCTACCACTTACTGGCTTGAAGACACGACTGGGAAACCTGTTCCTAGGCCATGGAACGTAGAACACTTGCGGAAGTATTATCAATGAAGATTTTTTTTTTCTTTTACTTCCTTAAAATGGTCCATCTATTAATGCACAGGCCTTCAGAGCCTGGTCCATCTATTAATACACAAGTCTTATGACTTGGTCCATCTATTAATGCACAGGCCTCCAGAGCCTGGTCCATCTATTAATGCACAAGTCTTATGACTTGGTCCATCTATTAATGCACAGGCCTCCAGAGCCTGGTCCATCTATTAATGCACAGGCCTCCAGAGCCTGGTCCATCTATTAATGCACAAGTCTTATGACTTGGTCCATCTATTAATGCACAGGCCTCCAGAGCCTGGTCCATCTATTAATGCACAAGTCTTATGACTTGGTCCATCTATTAATGCACAGGCCTCCAGAGCCTGGTCCATCTATTAATGCACAGGCCTCCAGAGCCTGGTCCATCTATTAATGCACAAGTCTTATGACTTGGTCCATCTATTAATGCACAGGCCTCCAGAGCCTGGTCCATCTATTAATGCACAAGTCTTATGACTTGGTCCATCTATTAATGCACAGGCCCTCAGAGCCTGGACCATCCCCAACTAGCGGGTTCTGTAATCCAGTCTATCCAAAGGCAGAAATTCCGAGCACCTGTCAACTAAAGTTTACTAGAACGGAATACCTCGGATCTGACACTTACATTATTTGACTTATCTGTCAAATAAATCAGCACCATGGTTTCAACCAAAGGTGAAGTACTTCGATTCTGGCATTTTTCTAAGTTTTTGATTTATTTTCAGAACAATCGACAACACATTAGAAGATGCTTAAGTTTCAAAAGAGCACAGTCACAGAAAGTATCAGATCAGAGAAGAAGAAATTCAACTTTATTAATAACTCAAAAAGATTTACATCAGTACCAAGACGCTATTACAGAAGCTATTACAGAAGCTATTACAGAAGCTACTACAGAAGCTATTACAGAAGCTATTACAGAAGCTACGCTTGGCAACATAATGGCTCTTCTCCTGGGATGATAAAGGGGCACAAGATCCAAAACCTTCAAAACCGCCTTCATCGGCTCCATTTGAAAGGAAGGAACCTTGAACCCCAGTCTGCATCACGTAGTGCCCAGGCCATTTCATCATCACTATCACTGGTCCCATGACCAACGGATGATGAGGGCTCTGAGCCTCAGGAGACTTTTCATTCTCCACCTTTGTAATCGGCATGACTCCTCAGAAGAATAGAGCAAGGGTCTCTGCCAAGACACATGGGGGGGAAGGTAGTCCACCTTCAATCTTCTTCTTCACACCGTCTGTTTCACCCCAGCCACTTAAAGCAAGGGTCTCTGACAGAGTGTGAGGAAGGGGAGGCAACTCACCTTCGTCTTCATCACCAACACTCCAGGCCTCGGTTGAATCAGGGAGGGGCCACCACCAATCGGAGAAATCTCGACCGGATGCCAGAGGAAACAAGAAGACTTGGGCCTCCTTCAATCCTTCCTTGGAGACTGAAAAAAGGGGGAGGTTAACTCTCGGCCACAGGCTCATTATTCCTAACTCAGGCAAGGAATCTTCCATCATCTCCGGACGAATGGGAGAAACTCCGGCAGCATATGAGGCATCTCTCACAAACAAATCAGGGAGCAAAAGGGTTGAGCGCAACCGTATGCCCCGTTTCCATATATATAGACCCTTGAAGTCCAAAAGCCACCCAACTGAACCGTCGCAACGGTGAAAAAGAGAGTGGCCTCGAAAACCCAAACGATGGTCGAATGACTAAGCGGTGCATTAAATAAGCCTCTTCAATATACCAAGAGACAGAGTACAGAATTCTCAAGACATAGACCGCAGTCCAGTACTTAAGCTCCCAAATCAATAAAGAGGGGAACAAAGTCTAAAGTAAATAGACCCCCATTCAGACCTACTGGTCTTAACTATTTCATAACAGGTCAAGACACGTAACAAAGACCAAGCAGATCGGATATATCCCAATCCCGAGTACTCAGCATACCGAGCATCATAATAACGAGCACAAGCTGCTCAGTTAACCTCACAGACTCTTAATTCAGAGCAGTCTATCTCAGGGCTCTACAGAGATCCACTCCCGCTCTGTCAGGCTCTATCTATCTGGCTATATCTACTTTCTCGTCTTATTTTAATAAGGCAGATCTATATTCACTGTTCAATGACAAGTATTGAAGATTAGAAAGCAACTGTTTGACCTAACATACAAAGGGTTCAGAGCAGCCACACTTGCAACAAAATTCACAAGAGGGACAAATACAAGCAGAATCTGAAGAAAAGTCAATCTTATTGATCAAAAGGGAAAATATATTCACTACATCAAAAAAAAAAAAAAAGAACCAAAAGCCTATAAAGCCTCAAGATTTCCCAGAGGGGCCTGCGTCCTCTTCCAAATTAAGGGCACGAGCCCCAGCAGTCTTATCCGGATCAGGACGAGATGAGATAGGTTCAGGAGGAACGATTGATGACACATCAAAGTCCGGGAACTGAAGTTGGAATCTAGTTCAGAAATTCTCAAAGCCGAGCAGGATCAGGTCATCACCCATCTGATCAACTTCCTCTTTTAATTCCATCTCAGCCTCAGCTTTGGCTTGACCAACTGCCTCCTGAACCCTCTGATCAATGGAACTACGGAGACCAACCAACTCTGCCTCAAGCCTCTCAATCGTCTGAGCAAATATACCCCTCTCAAACTCTGCTACTTTAAGGCTGGTGGTAGCTTTCTCCAGACCCTCTTCAGCAGACTGAATTTTGGAACGGGCTGTTCCGAGCTCCAGTCTCATCTCGTTCACCTCCGTCCTCAGCTTCTCGGCCTCCTCAAGGCCCATGGGGGTCACCATCAGAGCAGCTAAACTATGCATGCTCTGTATAAAGCAAGACAGATAAATTAGAGTGAAACAAATGAGCAAACAAAAGGCCAAGGAAAGGCTTCAGAAGTTACCTTCATCTGGAGAGTCATCATCTCAGTCATCAATTTGGAGGGATTATCCCCTCTGTACCGATGTGGGCCCTGAGCCCATATTTGATCAAATGCCTTCTTGGCAATTTGATAATCCGGCTCAACAAATGGCTCAGAAGGTGCGGCAGGAGCTTTCCCCTTCCTAGACCTCTTGCTCGGACCAGGAGGAACAGCCGATACAGGAATGGCAGGCTCGGCTTCCTCAGCCTCGGCAGGGGAGGGCTCAGGGGAACCAGAGATCAATCTCCTCCTCTTCACTTCTAAAGGAGCATCAGGCTCAGCTGGGGAGGAAGACTCCCCCACCACTTGAGGCTTCGGCACTTCCCACCTCGAGGCTAGCCTCCTCTTAAACTCTGCGCTACGGGTGGCCATCACTTGGTCCGGAGTGACGATAACAGTATGAGCCCGGTTAGAAGTTGAAAGCAAAGCCCGGTACTGATCCTGCAGAGCCTTAGTAAACTTGGGCCTCTTCCGAGCACTCTTGACTGCACAAAGGAAATGAAAAATACCAAGTTTGTCAGTTCTGAGGATATAAGCAAAGCTAAAGCAAACCCAAGAGAATATGTCTCACCCCTATGGCCCGTAACACAAGGAAACGACGAGGTCTCTCCGGCCTGGAAGTCCTTATGCTCCCATCCTCCTCCAACGAAGAAGTACCACTTCTTCCACGTCTTGTTGGAAGTAGGAACGGAAGACAGGGGTCGGAACCCCTTCTCGAAGGACATATAATAGAGGCCCTCTGCCTGCTTGAACTTCAGATCCATATTGCTACGGATCAAGTCCAGAGACACGTCCACTTTGTTCAGATGTCCCAGCACCATAAATCCTAGAAGATGCCGCCAGCTATTGAGATTCAGGTCGGCAGGGCAGAGCTTGAACCAGCAAAAGAATTGCCTGACTAAATCCGGCAATGGAAGCCTTAAGCCCATTTCAAACCAGGCAAGGAAAACGCAAATCTCCCCGGCTTTAACATCTTGGGGACGGTCCATGGGTCCTGGAACTCTGCAAGTCACATTTGGGGGAAATTCAAATTTCACCCTTCATTCATCCAAGAGGCTTTGAGTGACGGCACTCTCACCCTCTTCTCTATGAGAAGACCTACTAGAGGTCTCCCCGGCCCTGTCTCGGGGCTCTTTGAAAGCATCAACTATTCTAACCCCTGGACTAGGGGGAGGATCAACAGGCCTCTCCTCAATAATTTCAAGAGCAGGGTTACCTACATCTCCTACAACAGACGGACCAGCCATCTCAGAATGGTCTCCTACTCCCTCATTCACAATTCGAGATTCCGAAGGAACAGACATTATTCTCAAACTCAAGAAGAAAGAAGCAAGAGAGGGGGAAAAATCAGTCGAACCTGTTTTCACTTAGGGGATCTGTATTCTTCAAGGTCGCACGAACCAACAATGGCGGATGAAATCTTCTAGCACAGTAAAAACGTCGAGGGAAAGGTCATTTCAAAAATCTCATCCCGTATTTATAAACACGGTATCAGAAGGGACCCACCAAGCCCAAACGCCATGACGGTTCAGAACAATGATGCTCTCGAGAAAACCAACTGTCCGCCCAGTATAATTGTGACCTTGAAAAGACTTAATCGCCGACTACGCAATAAATGGCGCCCCAACAATTGTCTTGGAAGGCAAAAAAGCGAGACACATAACCCTCTTAGCCCTAGTTACTTACATCAAACTAGGACTTGGGGGGGGAGTAACTGATATACCATAAAAAGACAGGCCAATCAACACTTGACACGTATGACCACAGTCCGATTTATGTTCAGCTAGCATGATTCTCGCTCAGCCAATGACATCCAGATCATCACATAAGGTCGGAAGTGACCAAACAAATATATCCAGAACTGATCACAGGGTCCAGACCAGAGCTTCAGATCTCGTCACCGCCTTAGCGGATTCCGAGCAAAGAATAGGGAAACAGTCTCCAATACGGAAACTACCATTTATGATTATCTCCGCCTTAGCGGATTCCGGGCAGAGGATAAGGAAGCAGTCTCCAAATACGGAAACTACCATTTATGATTATCTCCATCTACGACTCAATGCCCACAAGGTAACTGCAATCTCCGATGATCATATCCCTATATTCATGGCGTCGAATCCTAATCAACTTAGGAAAGCTTCGGCCTATATATTAAACCCTAGAGGTACGCTATCAAATTCATGCTCATTCTTTGACTTTCAATACAGTCTTTCAATTCCCTTACTCACTTAAGCATCGGAGCGGCTACCGCCGGAGCCAATCCGGTGGTCCTCTGATCATCTTTCTGAGTGTTCTACAGGTCACGGAGCCCTCACGTGTTGCGAGTCAAAAAGTGCAGCATCAAGTATTATGGTCTCTATTTGCCTCAAATTACTCTGATAGTGGTCATCTAACTTCTTCTGTACCTACCATTTTCATGAACAACAGGGGTGAGCCATAATGCTTAGTAGGGTTTCACAAAACATACAAGCATACAACATGTGAAAATATAAAGCAAACATAATCAAAGCAATCCCTAGTGTCTAGCATGTAACTACATGCATATAACAAGCATTATAAGCCCAAATCACAGATATATATTGACACGTACATCCATATGCTAATATACAACTCAACAACAATAACACATAATATAGTAATTAATATCTCATACATCCAAATATAGAACACATGAGTCTTACCTAACCCACGATGCACCTCTATTTCTACATAAGAAAATGTCAACAACGATATATACCAACATGTATAACCATAACACAATCCATATGATTAATAATATGCAATACATAGCACAACCCAATAGTTCAATATAAATATATCATCTATTAAATATATTCTATAAAACGCACATGCTCCATTCATGTACACTTCTATGAATACCATATGCCATATTTCATACTTTAAGACCAACACTTTAACCAAAATTGTCAAACTTCGACGAGACTAAGTCCTGTACGGGTTGTTGGCCCGACAGAAGCAAGCGATCGCCTGCACGGGTTTATGGCTTGCAACTAAAAGAAAACATAATCCCAATCAAAGAAGCTCGGTTATTAGAAAGTCTTGCTCCCTTTCTCAAAACCCAAGTCAAATGCGCAATGCATACCACACTGATTTTTTATGATAACCTCTGTACCTCAACCCTTTGGCCCATAAGGTATTGGAATATGTGTCTTTACTAGAAATATAGACATATCAGCTCACGAGACCTCACCATGTCATAGGTGTCTTTTGGGTTCTAAGTTTCATAAAAAATAATCACACAACTCAAGTGTACCAAAACTATCATACGTGTCGACATCCATCATTAGATACCATCCCCTTACCACAACATCCATGTCATATGTTATGGAATGTAATACATAATGTTTATATGCATAAAAAAACCTAAAACGAGGTATCCATTCACATCCCATGAGATCAAACAAAAAATACCAAAATCTAGTTATGAAAGGCCCAATGTGTATCTAGATGTTATGAATTAGACCTAAAGGGGTGAATACGTTTCTATGAAAAATCTAAATTGATCTTAATCAATTTCAGAAAAATTGCCTTTGAGGATTCAGGTTATCACTTTAATTAAGTGAGAATTAAATTCACGTGCGTGCAATAAAAAATTAGTCACATACATCAATATAGAAATAAAGCAATAATAAAAGTTAAAGAGATCACACACCAATTTTATTTTATGAGGGAATTTCCATAGATCAAATAAATCTACTTTGAAAAACCCTGAGGCGCTTACCTAGATGCACATAATTTAGTAGAATAGCTTCGGTGATTACAGACATTATAAACATAATGACTTAGTTCCTTAAGCCTTGCTCTTGTTCTGAATCTCCTCTAACTTGAATCCTTAAGTACTCTTCAAATAGACCTCTGCTTCGAATCCATGCATGGACAACCTTAATCACAGCTATGAACATGTAACCTCAAACTCTACCAATTTCACACTACTTGAACTCCACAAATATGTATTCCAAAGGTGTAGAAAAAAGTATGGTAGGGTTCTTAGATCAATTTCCAATGAATGTGTGTAAACATGTTAATGCAAATTGAAATCTTTTTGAAACTAGAAGGTTCGAGTAAATTGTAGTAGCCAAAAGTCTTTACAAAATCGTGCAAGAGACTATATATAGTCTTAGGTTAAAAAGAAAGTAGTTTTGTCACGACCCGAAATTTGACCCTTAACTGGAGGGTAATGCATTAGATCAACCTAGTTAACTGTATTAAAATGCAGGCCATTTTTTTTTTTTGAACAACCAATATTAATTAAATTCATTTCATTACCATGATTGTACTTGTTCAAGTCCCGTAACAAGATTAATTGGAATCAACTTTCATTAGGTTTAATTGTACAATAAACGTCTATCAACGATATAAAAAATATGTAATATGGCCACACTATTCAAAATTGATTCTAATATTTACTAATACAAGTGTATAAGTATAATGAGATCAATAAAAGGGTATAAACACCCTTGTACAAATGGGCATTAATACAGTTTAACTCCATATTTTGTCCGAGATCAATCTTGTTGCCGTCATCTATAATTTCAGTACCTGTCATTCCCATGAATAGTAGGGATAAGCCATAATGCTCAGTAGGGTTTTCCAAAACACATAAGCAAGCAACATACAAAAACTAATGCAAGTCCAAAGAGGACAATCCCTAGTGACTAGTATGTAACTTAGGCACCTAAAAAGCATTATAGATTCACTAACCAATTGTTGGCGAGTCTTCGATCACCTTCTTTGGCGAGACTTGCTGGAAACTAGGAATTTTAACTTAATTTTTCTTGCAATTTTTCATGGTTTTTCTCCCAATTTTTCACCCTAGGCAGTTTTAAACCACATTAGATCAATTTTACACTAATTTTGGCCAATCGAAATAACCTAAAAAAAGGAAGAACTTATGGTCATCATTTTTCCAGCATGGAGTCGTTCATGGCTAATTCCCTATTGTTCCTCTATGTTTTTGCATCCAGATGATCCCAATCGATTCCCAGGGCCTTCTAAGTATTAGGTCGAGAGTCATAAAGTCAAAAAACAAACAGAATCTCCATCATAGTAAAACACCCAATCCGATTGTTCTTTATGCACAAGAATCCTCTATCTCACGGTTTCACGCACACAGCCTCATGTTTTACTTCACTAAGGTTCATTATTCATGTTTTCATTCTTTAGATCTCAAGAATAGATAACCCATAATAATTTCCTCATTTTACCAGTAAGTATATCTGCACGCACGCACGCCCACACACACATATATATGTATATAACACACATATACAACTATATAAATATATATAACACCTTTCAAGCTTATATCAACACATATGCATGCATATATTAGCACTTGGACTATATAGGAGGTAAAAATAGCCCATACCTGTTGCGGTTCTAGAGACAGTAGTGAGAGAAAGAGCTCGAGTGAGCATCAATGGCTGCCTCGAGTTTGACAATAGTTTTTCTTACTTGGTTACATCATCACGTGCCATCCTTGTTCCCCTTTGAGTTTGATCTTCAAGCCCCCTTCATGATTTCAACTTTCAGAAAATACATACACTAATATCTACACTTACACTCATTGTTTTCACTCTTTAGACACACACACCACCTCATTATTACACTGCCACATACCACACTTTCTCGTATTCACTATTATACATACACGTGCACAAGCTTTGTTGTTCTCTCTCACATATTACACACCCACCTATACATAAAGCACACCCATGTATATTCGGTTGGGAAAGAGAAAGAGAAAGTGTAACAACACGTATTTTTTTATATAATGTTAAATAACATAAATAATCCGTCTTAATTAATTACATTTAATTAATTATGTAAAAGGATAAGCTAGAAGATTTTTAGAACATTTCTGAATCTGTTTAGACACTTAAAATGTTAATAAGGGCAAAACTATCATTTTGCTGTAATACCGGGACTGCAAAAATATCGTAGCCAAAGAACACTATATTGAGATTTAAAATAGGCTTAAATATATCATAATAGTCATGAGATATTTTTATGATAAGTGGGAAGGACCACAATGGGTATTATAAATAAAGAAGGAAAATAGTGAAGGAAAGGAAAACTTGTAAATATGTCAAAATCTTAAGGTGGGTCTTTAAAAGACCAAAAGCTCACAAACACTTCATATTCTCCAGCATTTCACGGTAGTCAAGAGAGAGGGTTAGGGTTTCTTTCCATTTTCTGTACATCCTCTTGGATTTCCCGTAGGTTAGAGAGGGAATCTACACTATCAAGTGCTAGAGTGTGTGTGAGGGTGAAGGTATTCCATTCTCACTTTTGAAGACTAGGTGTAATACCCTGACCCAGAATGTGGCACATAAACTGAGGTAAACCAGGTCGAGTAGTGTAATACCGAATTGTAACCCGACTATGAATTTTAAATGAACGAGGTATAGTTTTGTAGCATACTATGATTATTAAACACACGAGTGAAGTTACAATCACATTCGAGTACCCCAGGATCACCTGTACGAGGGACCCGATAGTACGAAGAATCGTACCTATATACTAGTATATGCCTCAAAGTACGTGTATAGTACATCTTCGTACGTGCATGAGTATAAGTATATATATATATATATGGTAATATATATATATATGTATAGATATGTATAATAATATATGGAAGTATATATATGAAATATGTATATATATATGTAAGATGAAGTATAAATGTATAGGTATATATATATATATATATACATGTACACAAACAAAATACATACAAAATGAATGTTGCATGCAATGCATGCAAGGTGGCAAAATGACTCATACACACGGCCGACAGTGTGTGTGTGAGAGAGTGTGTGTATATTGTATATTATATATATATATATAATATATATATATATAATATCTAAGTTAAGAAAAATCAAAAAATAATAGGTGTCATGCTAAGAGAATTAAGGGAAAAGTGAGTCAAATAATTTGGCAGAAATAGGAGAAAGAGAGAGAAGGAAAGTAGGTTGCAAGTGGTGTTGCAAGTGGGTCAAGTGGGTGAGAAATTTGCCTATATATACTGTTGCTTCACTTAGATAAATTCAGAAAACATCAAAAGGAAACCAAAAAGCTAAGAGCAATTTTGAGATTCAGAAGTGAAGAAGAAGGAGAAAAATAGAAGAAATGAGTGGGAAACTGTGAGCCAAAAGCTCATACGGGTAAGTGAGATTCAATATTGTTTTTTATTTTAAAGCATGATTCGTTGAGTTTTAAGTAGAGGGTCCAAACAAGCATGAAAAATAGTGAATTTAGGAAAGAACCTCAACTCATTTGGCTTGGAAATGAAAGAGAAAACTCTAGTTGCGGGTTTTGATGATAGTTTCAATTTTTAGGGTTTGAATGCATTAAGCTTGGTTTAAATGGTGTAGAATTAATCATAAAAAGTGCAGAAAAAGATTAGAAAGAAAATGGGGGAGAAACAGTGATGAAATCATTGTGAATTAGAGCTCGCCGAAAAATCGCAATTTCCACCGGAGCTACTATTTGTGCTTATTTGTGATGTTGGGAGAACTGAAATGGAAAACTAAGGTTAGGAACATGATCCTCATGGAATTTAGGAGAGGACCACATTAAGTTTGGGGGAGGAAATGGCCGAAAAATGTTGGCCATCGCCGGAAGGGGTGACAAAAACCTATCAGAGCCTCGCCGATTAAGCGTGGGCAAGACGATTAACAATGCCTCAAAACGTCACCGTGTTGTGTTAAGACTTTATCTAAACTGCATCGTTTCAATATAGGGTTTGTTTTAATTTAAATCAAAATTGGGGTGCTTGGTTGTGGGGATAGAAGGATTGATTTCTTAACCCAATTTGAGGGTTTGATATCCTATCCTAGGATAGCCACTAGTCCACTGTTTGGGCTGTAGCATAAAGGAAGAAAAAAAGGGGGAACAATCTCCTCGAGGTTCGAACACGAGCAAGGAGTGGGAGGCACTTACCCCACGCGTGAGAGCCATTGTGCCATCTTGGCACATGTGCTCAGTTTACCCAAAATAATAAATATTATTATTTTAATTAGCTAAATTAATTAATTTTTAAGATAATTTCGATGTCCAATTTAGACAAGTGATTAGTGTTTTCTTTACATACGGAACATTCTAAAGCCAATAGAAGGACCCGTTTCACTAGATGAAGTCTCAAAAAATAAAGACAAGTAAAAGTACAAAATGACCATTTTGCCCTTTTTAGTACAAATGTTTGAATTGAAGTCCACGAAAGCTTAAATTGACTTTGTTCGATGTTCTAGATTCAATAGTAGAGTTGATTCTAGTAAAAGAGAAACTTATAATAAAGAGACATAAAATTTGATGAATAGCATAGTTTATGTAACTAAAAGTTGAGATGAGTTTTCTGAATCATAGGAACGCAAAGAGGATAGGAGAAGATGGTTTAACCTTCTAGTGAAATACAGTAAGAGGTAAGTGACATCCGATCTTTGCATGTGATACTTCTAGCCATGTCAACAGTTTTTTAGATACTATCTATTGTATTCCATACATGCCATAAAGTTATTGGATCCACATTTCGATATTGTCCTATCTTGTGGAAAGTGTTTATTGTTTGCCATATATCTCGATCATGATTTTATACAATTGTTTATAGATTCCTTTTTGTACACTTGTATCTAGGGCCGAGAGGGCCAGGCAGTTATGTTCAAAGCAGTCTCGTGACCTTAGCCCTTAAAAGCTATAGTTGTGTTACATTGCTAAGAACTAGTTATGATTTCACTATACTCTTTATGAAAGATAACATGATCCTAATATATTATTAGTGCTAGATTTGTACTCAGTCACAAACTCCATCTGATGCTTACTACGACCCTCGGGTCAAGGTTCTAGGAGGAACACCTAGCTACGTTGCTCTGTAAGGCATGGGATGTAGAGTTATATTGTATACAGAGCTTAGTATTTTTCAGGTATCCTGGTTTGGAACTGAATACGAGCTTAGGGAGAATTCTGGGCCCCAGTTAGAGTGCATCCACTTTTGTTGATATCACTGTCATTATTGATTATCATAGCTTGATCATATTATTTCATTATAAATGATCATGAGATTTCACAGCTTTTTATTGAGTACATATAATTATACTTGAGACAACTCATCATGACTCTAGCAGTATAATACTTGTTAGCAGATCAAATCTTCATTGCTTTATCATTTGAGCTTCCTACCATTTGATATTCATTTGATGAGTTCTATACTTCTTGACTGGCTATTACTTTTGCACATATCCTAGTTCTTTTATAGATTATGCCTTCTATATACACTTGTACATATGGCAGAACAAACGATAATCACTTACTGAGTTTTTATAGCTCATACAGATACTACTTATATTTTCAGGCACAGATATCGAAAGTAGACAATTGAGCCTGTTAACTTAAAGCTGGACATTACTTTTTGAAATTACAAGTGTAATACATAATATAGTTTTGTAGCCTCCCATGTCATCCACGTCTTAGGGATGTATAGTAGTTAAACAATTTTACAGTTTGTATTTTGAGAACCAGATATATATTACATGCAGCTTTTATTTTAAAGTATTTCGCTGTTTATATTATGATAGTTGTTGCATGTTAGTAGCATTGATTGTGTAGCAAGTTGAGAGATCTAGTTCAGCAACAGTGTCTGGTCAGGTTCGCGGTTCGAGATCCGCATAGGGTGGGTCTCGGGTCACAACACTAGGGTTGGAAGGGATATCACCAAAATCCACAAAGACAAGACTAGGGTTTGTGAAATCTTCAAGGAACAAAGTAGGGATTTCTAAACCTAGGTATAGAACTTGTGTAGATAGATTTATCATGCATTATTTCATCTCTTTCCAAAGAGTTACCCATATTGTTCATGTTAGGGTATATGTTGTATGTATCATGAACATTCATGTAATGTGTGCATTTTTGCCATGAAACATTTTCTTTTTATGCCATATCATTATATGTGTAACTCCTGGTTAAATGCGAAAGGTTTACATGGTGAATTTTTTATATGGGTTTGTATGCTATACACATGAAAATAACTCTTGCATGCCAAATGTTTGTTGAAATTCCTAAATGGCTATTTATGTTTAAAAGTGGTGCTTGTTCATAGTTATATGAATGATTTGACTATGTTAGTAAAATAAAAACAAATTACAAATATGAATGTAAATGGAATGCCCTTGAATTAGTTGTTATTGAAGAAGAGGAATAAATGAACATTTGGAGCTTGAAATGGGATTACGTCTTTTGTGTGCTCTTGAGCTTGGTAAGATTGCGCTTACCTAGGGTTTTCTTAAATGTTCGGGATGGTGTCTTCCATCGGCTTATGAGCCATAAACCTGCGCAGGTGGTTGTATGTCTCCATCGGGTTAGTAACCCGAAAAGCACACAAGGCTTACCGGGGGCTGACTATGAGATTAGTCTTGGGATTGAGACTTGAGAGTGATGAGGGGAAAACTTGATAATCAGAATGACTTGAATAAATTATGAAATCCCTATTACTTAGCTTACTCATGGTAGAATTTCTTGGTATTTCCCTCTTAGTGAATTATAAGTATTAATTGTGAAATCTTGCTCCTTGTTGGACTATTTCCTTGTTATGAACATTGCTTCATGATCACTTGTGTGCCACTACACATTCACAAGCATACACGAGACACCACATTGTCTTACCTCTATTTAGATTTTTACTGCTCGGGTTATTGTACTGACCCCTACTAGATGCAGGAGTAGGCAAGGAAACGGCCGCGAGTTGAAGAACCACTACCATGTTATTTTTTGGAAGGCATCCATTCCTTTTGTATACTTGAACATCATTACCCTATTTTGGAAAACTTGTTTGAATGTATGTTTCCCTTGGAATGGACTATATATTTTATAGTTTAAATGTATAAGACTAGTAGCTGATGGTGATATAAACATTAGAAGGAATTTGACTTATATTTTTAGACTCTTGAGAAATTCTATGTTTAAAACTTGATTCTTGAATGAGCACACTGAGGTATGAATTTTGGAATGCATGCTTTGATATAGGATAGTAAAATAAATGCAAAAGAAAAGGAAAAAGAATATATAAGGTATAAGAAAAACACGTGGAATGAAAAGGTCACAAAAGAATAACAAGTTTAGGTGTTGGACGACTGATTTAGTTGACTAGAATTAACAAAAGCTAAATAATACAAAAATCCAAAACTTTTAGTCAACTGAATGGGAGAACTAATCGACTGAATGGAAAGACCGGTTGATTAAAAACTGGACTCAGTCAACTGAGCAGTCGATTAAAATGGGCAAAATGCAATTTTTGCTCTACACTCTACTGCACAGACAACACTGTTAAGGAATACCTTATTTATATTAAATGTTATTTAAGTAAATATTTTATAATGTAAATAAGGAAGTACCCTCCATTTGGAACCGATAAAAATAGTCCCAAAACTTAATTCCTTAAAAATAAAAAGTCAACTCTCCCTTCCAAGAACAAAATTTCTATTTTTTTTTTAAATACCGCCTTGGACCATAGCTAGTTGGGTGGGTTACCTTATAGCTAAAATTTATTAAAAAATATTTTTAGACTATTGAATATCTAAAGATCAATTACTGGGACTTTTGCAAGGTCAATTCTAAGGATTTCAAATACCGTATTTTTCTATGCCTTAGTGCGACAGCACATTGGTCAAACCTAACGTTTGGAAGTCTGGTTGAATTCTATTGACTTGATTATTCATTTAAGCTTAATTATAATGGTTCTACGATGATTTCACATCACTACTTGGGTTTTTCGGACCCAGGTCACGACAGAATGATATCAGATCTTAGGCTTCGAATATTAAGGATGACGCGATAGGGCCAACCTTAGGATAACTTATGTCTTTCATAAGTTGAAACTAACTACAAATTCTTGGTGCGAGATGAACATTAGTTTAGCATATTGGAATCTAGTATGCATTAAACTTGATCGTTGATATTGTTGCATGAGATGTCTTACTTTGAGTGAATGTTAACTTGTATTTGTGAATACATGAATATACTTGTTTGATGCATGAGCTATATATTGCATTCATACGAGTTCATTCATGTATATGCTAGTGGTGATTAGAGATAAAATTGGCTATGGTTGAGGATAAAACCTTTTAGAAAGAAATTTAGAAATTTCATCGTGAATTGGAAGCTTGTTTAGAAAGTTTTCTTCCTTCCCTTTTGTTGTTATCATAGGATGCCACCTAAATGAAGAATCGGGGGGAAAGGCCGAGGAAGAGGTCAGGGCTGAGGCCGAGCTCTTAATCCTATTCGTTCACCACCATTATGAGAGAGTTCCAAAGGTTGAATCCTCATAAGTTCTCAAGGGGACCCGATCCATTTGTTGCGGATGATTGGTTGAGACATGTTTTTAGACTCCTAGACACGGTTCAAATCTAGGAGGGTGACCTCTAGATTGATTATGTTAGTCTTTTGTTTCAAAGGCAAGCCCTAACTTGGTGAGAATCTATAGGACCTACTATGGTTAGAGAGTGAGATGTTTTCACCAAAGCCTTTTTAGACAAGTTCTTCCCTACCATTGCTAAAGATTCATTGCGAAAGGAGTTTCTCTATTTTTATCAGGGTGATATGATCGTATCTGAGTACAAGTCTCATTTTTTTGCCTTCGCTAGATTTTCTTCACGGGTTGTCGATAACGATTTTGAAAAATCTCATACTTTTAAGCTTGGACTCAAGTCTACCATTCAGAACAAGATAGTTCCAATCAAGGTTCGGGTATTCTCATTGCTTTATGATAGAGCCTTATTGATTGAGGCCGACTTGGAAGATACAAAGAGGATCCGTGACTAGAGGTGTCTAGTTCAAAGTTCAGGTTTTTATCCGAACAGATGAAATAAGAAAAGACAAAGAAAGGGAGCCTCTCACTCACAGAAGCAGACTCAAACTTCTTATCGACCATCTTATTCATCACTCTCCGCTCCTACGAGAGGTACACAAAGTGAGCTGATTTGCTATGAATGTCATCAGTTGGGACATTATAGGGTAAATTGTCCACATAAAAGGCAGACACAGTCCTAAGGACGAAGATAAACGACGAGTAGGGGCCAAAGACCCCCACAGAGCACAAGCTAGACACAGACCTAGGGAAGGGGAAGGACCCTCATTTGCTATCGATGCAGCCAGTTGGGACACACGACTAGAGTTTTTACCACGCCTCAACTTTAAGGGACTGAGGTTTCTTCAAGTTATCATTCAGGTCATTCTTCTCAAACCCATCAAACTAGTAAAATTTTTCTTCTAACACTTCTTCCGGTGCTTACTTTCTTAGCTCAAAGCCTTCATTTGTTGTAGCCAAGCCACAAACTACATATCAGGGCATGATACGCCAAGACCCATCTTTGGGCCAGACACAAGGAAGAGTGGATGCAGTTATAACTGACTCATCTGTTGGCCCCTTAGTTGTGTGAGGTACCATTCTAGTATTCAATTCATGGGCGAATATTTTGATTAACATGGTTGCATCTCATTCATTCATTTTTTCATCTTTTGCACATACTCTAACATAGACTTAGACATTCTAGATCGTCATCTTCGAGTAGAGACTCCAATGGGAGACAGGGTTTCACTTTGATGGATTTGTCATTCTTGTGAGATAGAGGTGGTCAATCATCGCTTAATCTTTAATTTTATTATATTAGATATAACTAAGTTCAATCTCATTCTGGGTGTAGATTGGTTATCGACTTACCAAGCAACCATTGATTGTTATAGGTAAAGGGTGACCATTTGTACTCCTGAAGGGGACTATTTTTATTTTTGGGTGATCGTAGTGACCTTACTACTCTACGTTTGTGGGACTTACGCGATTTGGGCAAGCTTAGTTATATGTTCTCGAGTTGGGTAGTAAATGAGGTCATAAGGAGCTACCTCTAGTGGTGAGACTTCCCAGACGTGTTTTTAGATGATTTATATAAGTTACAACCACACCAAGAGATAGAGTTCTCCATTAATCATGTACTGGGCACTGCACTGATTTCTATGGCATATTACCACCTGGCTCTAACGAAATTAAGAGAACTAAACATATAACTTAAGGAATTATTGAATAAGGGTTTTATACGTCCTAGCATGTCATCGTGAGAGGCACCACCTTTTTTTCCAAAAAGGGTGATGGATCACTTCAGCTTTGTATTGACTACTGTAAGCTTAATTGGGTGACCATGAAGAATAAGTACCTGTTACCGTGCATTGATAACTTGTTTGATCAATTGAGGGGATCCGTTGTGTCATGCCCCGAATTTCCACGAACTCGGGGGTGAGTGTAATGGAACTAAAAGACAAAAAAATAATAAGAAAATAAAGGACAATCACATGCATTTCAATACTAACTCAACTCAGGTTCTGATACAATTCCATAAACCTTACCCATTGTTTCATGACATACAAATTAAACATGCATAGTTCAGGGCTTATGCCCTTGTACAATATCAACACATGCCCCAAGGGCCAAAACACTTCAAGTTCTTTCTTTCACTAAGACATCACTGAATATCATGTAGGCAGAGCGTCATCTAAAATGGTATCCCACGAATGGGTTAGCTCAATTGCTGGTATAATATAATGCTAATGCAAGAAACAAAATTATGGCGTGGCATGTGCAAGTGTACATTTATATCTAAATGTCATCCAATATCATCAATGCGGTACATGAACAGTATGTGTAACACACCCATGCAACTCTATGCCACACCCATGTCTCGCTTTACAGACCTTCCCCGCAGACCTACAAGTACCTCAATATGTCTCGCTTCACGGTCCGGACCCTGTTTGGCATGCGAGTACCAATGGCCGATTTTGGGTTTTTCACCACAAGATCTATACCTTCACAATGCACAGCACCACGTGCTCAACCCACACTATGTTCCAAGGAATCACACTATGCCAATATGTTCTGATTCCACCATGCCATAATGTAATTATGATGAAGCACCTTATCCACACATGAAGTGTCACGTCCCGAAACTGGGCTTATGTGGATTAGGGGTTCGTGATCAGCCACCGAGGCCTATTTCAATAATCACAATACTTTTCTAAATACCATTTATGCAGCAGAATAATTTTTTTTTTCTTTTTATCCACAAAATAAGCTACATCACTTAATTAGTTAATTCAAATACCATCATCAAAGATCATAGTCTCCAAGTCAAGAGTAGCATAATATTATATAACTTAATACATAAGATCCCAAAAATATCTAATCTATCTTCGGTTAAGGACTCATCAAAAGAACTTGCTTCGCCACTTAAGCACTTATCCTGCATCACCTGAAAGCAAGTTGTCTAGTCCTTACCTGAAAAATGTTAATAGAATGGGGTGAGCTTCAACAAGCCCAATGAGTACTTCTGTAACATGCCAAGGGTTTCAAAACTACTATGTAGTACAGTCTGAAATGTATATACTCATATGGAATTAAAATACGTCATATCAAGTACAACATATCAGAAATTAGTATCAAAGTCATTTTCCATAAATCTCAATTCAATCACAGTCGTAAATTAAAATCGATAACATAACACAGTCAAAATAATGATCCAATAACATAGTTGGTAACGATGATTTGTATTATAATTCAAACATGGTTCAACGTTATTTTCAATATCAATAGTCACAGTCAAATCAAAATCGTAGTATAATATTGTAACTCAATCATAGTTATGGTTCAAAGTCGTTTTCAATATCAATAGTCATAATCAAATCAACATCATAGTTTAGTGTTGTAACTCTATCATAGTTACGGTTCAAAGCCGTTTTCAAATTCAATAGTCATAGTTCAAAATCAACCTTATGGTTCGGTAACATAGTTCGATAACAAATTTCATAGTCTGATAATCAAAATCATAGTTCAATAGTTCTCAATTCAGTGATTCAAAGTTCAATCATAGTTCACATTCAATATTCATATAAGTTCAAATCATCAAAAATTACTCTTCTACGGCCAGTAAATTAGCACCTCGTTGACTGAGATCACATTCAAAAATACCACCAATATACCCTGTGGTTAGGGTTCAAATGTCAGCAAATTAGAACCTCGCTGACTGAGATCAAATTCAATAGTACCACTCGTATACCCCGTGGTTAGGGTTCAATAAAGTCACAATCTATTCGATAATGACAGATCATAGAAGATTCTATTATTCAAAGCATCAAAATAATTTCCAAAATCAATAACAGCAATGACAATCTCAATTATTCAATTAAGAGTATCATATTTAGCCTTTAATCAAAACGGTTCAAAGATTAGTGAGAAAAACTGTTATAGTATCATGAGCATTTTACAAACTATCAGGAAATGGCAATGTCAATAAGTCATTCAAATCGATTTCAAACAAAAGGATCTATTTTCAAATTATACAAGAGTTCGATATTTATATCTATAAATAAAATCTACCTCAACATGGTATGAAAATACTCACTTGAAGTCCCAAAAGCAATTTCCAAAGATCCTTCCTTAACTAGGGTCCCTATAATCACAATTCAAAACCTTATTACTTTCTTGTTCAAAGTTTCACATAATTTAACTGTCAATTTAGAGCCCTCTTTATTCCAATTTCCTCTCCCTATAGCTCCATTAAGTTTTAGGGACGCGTTGGTCATTTTCTAGTTTGTTATCGGGCCTTATTTTTCCCAAAAGGATGTCACCGTTAGATTCAAAGTGTCAAAGATAATTGGTTTAGGTTTTTCTAGATTTGAATTTGCGTATCTATAGTTTATTTTAAGCCTAGGGCAGTTTTGTGATTTTATGTTTCTACGTGTCGTATTTTTCGGTACTCTGTTTGCCAAAATGGACTCTACCGTTGAGTCCGAATTGCCCAAAATAGTCAAGATAGACTACCTTTTATATTCATTTGGCCCTGGGTATCACTGGGGGTAAAATGGTAATTTACACTTTTACGTGTCTTAATTTTTGGAGTCTTGTCTCGTAAAATGGACCTGTCCATTAGATCCGGAATGCTCGAAATAGTCAAAATACACTATTCATTTACTTTAATCGAACTTCGTTTGATCTATTTTTGACCTAGGGAATTGGTAATTTTACTTGATTAATGAAATAATTTATTTTATTAATTATTAAATTTTCAGGGACCTAAATGAACCAAATATTCAGAAACTAGGGCCAGAATGGAATTCCCCAGAATTGTTGGGGTCAAACTGCAAATTCTCAAAAGTATTGAACTGAACCAAAGGGTTCAGTTGGCCCTTAAGTGAACCGGACTGAACCAATCCAGTTTTAACCGGTTCAAGAAACAAGCTGACGTCATGATGATGTCAGCCCTAGAGATTAAATTTAAAATTTACTTATGTCAAAATGGTGTAGTTTTGGTTTAAAGGGGTTAACCGTTTCTCGGTCGGGTCGGGGTCCGACCCAAAACCCGGTCAATGACCCGACCCTCACTGTTCATCGTCCCCAACGGTCTAGGGTTACTGTAGCCCTAAAATTTCAAAAAAGAATTTCTTCATTTTCGTGGGATTTCATGCTTCCATTTTTACTGTTTTCTATTTCAATCGTCTTCTGGGAGTTATACCAACAATCCTACATTCATTTAGGGCATCGAATCAAGCTCAATGGCTCTGTTCCCGAAACGATAGCCGTGCCTGCAACTAGTTACCAAACTCTCATTTTTGGCCCAATCTTCATGAAATATGTTTTGTTATGACCTACAGATCATGGGGTTTCCGTCCTAATTTTTAGATTTCAGTTTGGTCGCAGTTTTAGTGGGGTTGGGTTTTAAACCCGAACCTGCAACTTGTGATTAAGGGGTCGGTTTTGAGCCTTTAAGGTCGCGTATGTAGGTTTTTGGCATGCTAGAAATGTCTAGTTTAAGTCTAAACTAACCAAACTAGGTTCGATGTAAGTTGATTCAGACCCATCTCAGTCAAGGGCATCCATGGTGGCTTACACGATTTTTTTGTGTTCTGGGCAGTTCTGATGGTCTAAAATTCGAGCATTAGTCCAGATCTTACTGCCTAACTATGATGCATGCAATAACAGTCTAAAAATACACTAAAATAGTAGGGAAATTCGAAAGGAAAATCTTAGGGTTTTTCGGGTGTTTACCTTTGTACAGTGAATTCCTTCCTATTCGTGGCTCAAGAAGAGACCTCAGTGGGTTGGCTCGTCCCCGTCGTGCAGTCTCAGTCCTCAGCCTTCTTCCTTGCTCCTTCAATGGCCACTCAAACATGCACACAAGCACACACACAATGTGCCTCTTCACTCTTTCTCTAACCCTCTCTCTCTCTATCTCTCTCTCTATATCAGTACACAAGACCACCACACAAATCTGATTTCCACTTCCAATGTTCATACCCTAATAGGATCTCATGTGTATTTGATTTATTCAATAGCAATCATTTGATTGCATGTAAACTGGTTGGAGAAGAGAACAATCAGGTGGTTTGTAGAGAGATGATGACCTAAGGTGCATAGGGTGAGGTGGTGATGATGTGTTGCATGCATGGCCATTGGTCAATTTGGGAGGTGGCCTAACCAAGTTTTGGGTTATATACAATTCCTTGCATACTTAGACATAAAACACTAACAGCCTACCTGGTAATCTTTTTAGGTGTTTAGAATCTAGTTCACTTGGTCAAGGGTTCAAACCCCCTTGGCCTCAATCTTTGGCTTTCTTTTTGTTATTTTTCCTTTAGGCCTAGATTGGCCAATTAAATTATGTGTTTTTGTTTTATTTTCTTTCGCTTTCTTTTCATTTATTTATTTATTTATTCATTCATTTATTATTATTATTATTATTTTTTTCTCGATTTAATTTCTCGCAACTCCTTATTTTACTCTCGTCAAATTTCTAATACCAAATTACTACTTAATTTCTTAGTAAACGGGCCGGGGCGTTACATGAAGTGTCATGACTCGAAACCCACCTTACACGGATCTCGAGAACGTGATGCCAGTTGGCCACCTTGCTGATTTTTCCTATCACATCCCGAACCCCACCCTACACGGATGTCGAGGACGTGACCGCCAGTCGGTCGCGACGCGACCAACCAAAGGCAAATTCTGAACTTTCCGACGAATTGCACTCCAACTGTAGGGTCAGATGCAGCGGAATTTAAAACTTTTTCTTTGTGTCACGGGAATGCAACTCACTTATCCATCATAAGAATATGTATCACAGAGCAAGACTAAATCTAGTCAGTCAACAATTCTAATCTCATAGCATATCTAAAATCAAGCATATAACAACAGAGCAGAACTAATATCTCTAGAGTACCATTAGTTCCATGAGCCATGTCTATCTAGTATATATCAGTCAAGTCAGTCATAACATACCACTCACCGGAATAACCAGGTTCAATCTACAATAAACCAGTCTCTACAATTCAGTGCCGTCAGATCCTTACTTGCAATGCCACTTGGCCTATTCACGTCATGTCATAGTACCTTCTAATCCAATAGAGGTAATTCCTGAAAAATGTCAGAATAATGGGGTGAGCTTAAATAAGCCCAGTGAGTAACACAGATTCCCTATCATGGGTTTCAAAACCAGTTTTGTGCTTCCAAGGCACATGGATAATTTAGTCATTACAAAAATAACTATTTTTATAAATCCATTTCATAAGCAGTCTAGTATAATAAAACAGAATCGAACAAACAATACAAACGGATCGGAACATGACATAACCAATCGGTCAAAACAATAACTATTGCTAATATATCGGTCAAGACACAGACTCTTCATTAACGGAACGAATCACAATCAGGACTGAGTGGGAACAATAAGTCAGTCAAGACAGGGGCATATTATCAATGGCTAGAACATAGCGGAGTTGAACAAGATCAATCAGGACAAGGCATACCAATAACAAGACGAAAACATAACGGAGCTAGACCATCTATCAATCAGGCCAGACATATCATCAACGGACGGAATATAACGGAATCGAACGGAAACAATACATCAGTCAAGCAAAGGCATATCGCGAACGGATAAAATTATAACGGAACTAAACGGTAACAATACACTAATCAAGACACAGGCAATCATGAACAGGACAACATAACGGAACTGGGTAGAAACAATATAACAATCAAGTCAGGGACACATCACTGTAGGAACTAATCATAACTGGACTGAACAATGTTTCAATCAAGACAGACGTATCATCAATGGACAGTACACAACGGAACTAGACCATATATCAATCAAGACAGACAGATCATCAACAGACGGAACATAACAGAATCGAATGGAACAATACATCAGTCAAAACAAAGACATATCATTAACGGATAGATCATAACGGAACTGGACCATATATCAATCAAGATAGACAGATCATCAACGGACGAAACATGTCAGAACCGGACGGAACATATCAATCGAGAGCAGACATATCATTAACGGACGGAATATAACAGAATCGAACGGAAACAATACATCAGTCAAGCAAAGGCATATCGCGAACGGATAAAATTATAACGGAACTAAACGGAAACAATACACTAATCAGGACACAGGCAAATCATGAATAGGACACAACATAACGGAACTGGGTAGAAACAATATAACAATCAAGTCAGGAACACATCACTGTCGGAACTAATCATAACTGGACTGAACAATGTTTCAATCAAGACAGACGTATCATCAACGGACAGTACACAACGGAACTGGACCATATATCAATCAAGGCGGACTTAACATCATTAACGGACGGAACATGTCAGAACCGGATGGAACATATCAATCGAGACAGATATATCATTAACGGACGACACATAACCGAACTGAACGGAATTCCTAATTCGAAGGATACAAGCACATCACGTGGAATGTGATACAAAGGGCGTACATTAAGTACATGCATTTAAACAATATAGCATTCAGACAGTATACTATACAAAGCGGTACGATACAACAAAATGTTGTTCTTTGCCTATATCACATGGTTTATTTAATCGTTTCGGAAATAATGGTTCAATATATCCATTTTATCTCAACAGTTCAAAACGGGCAAAACAGTACGGAATGCTAGCACAGGGATCAGGAATATAGTCAAGTATTTAAAAAGACTAAAACCATGTCATAAGTGATATAGTACGAAAAGCATGCATTTAAATAATTACACGTAAATAATTGCATTCAAAACAGATCAGTAAATCAAGGGACAGTATCAAAACAGTGTCAGAAGTTACTCACAAACTTTACGCTTATTTCCTTGCATAAATAATCCGATAACCTCCAGGTACATCAGGCATCTCCATGTATATCCTGAATAATAATCATCAATCACAGACAGATCATAACTCAGTCCATTCAGGTCTCATTCGTCATCTTAGGTATCTATCGGATTACCTAAGATAGCCTAGTAGCCTATCGCCCTTCCATTGGGTATCACCCGAGGCTATTTCATTCTTTAATTAGGCTTAGCAGTTATTAGGATTATATCCTAAGTCATTTAGACTTCAATTGTTATCAGTCAGGCACTCATTCAACCTTAGGGGCAAAATGGTAATTTTACCATTCTTGTCCCGGACCCTATCGTGGTCTTCAGAATAGTCTTTATATCTTAAGTACAAAGTTCTACGTCCTTTGGACTCCAATCGGTATCAGTTAGGTTCTCATTTTAACCATAGGGGCAAAATGGTAATTTTACCATTCTTATCGCGGACCCTGTCATGGTCCTCAGAATATCCCATATATCGTATATATGAAGTTTTAAGTCTTTTAGACTTTAATCGGTATCAGTTGGGTACTTATTTAGTCTTAGGGGCAAAATGGTAATTTTGTCATTTTTGCCCCGCACCCTATCATGGTCCTCAGAACGTCCCATATATCTCATGTATAAATTTGTAAGTCCCTTGGACTTCATTTGGTATCTGCTTTAGATCGTCGGGACACATCGGTCATTTCTCATTTTACGCGTTGACTGTCTCGGAGTCTTATTTAGCCCTTCAGTGTTCATAATTATCCCTATGATAATTTATCAGATCAGTTTGACCTTTATTCAACCTCTACTTTGCACTTACAGTGCTCAGGGGTATTTTGGTCATTTTACGTTTTGTGTAATTCTGACCCCGATTCGTCATCTAATCAAGTATACAGTCTCACCAGTGTCTGGGCTCCTACCGGTATCAGTTTCGTCCCAATCGGACTTTGTTTAGGTCTCGTACGGTATCAAGGATAATTTGGTAATTTCATGTGTCGTATTTTTCGGCACGTCAGTTCATAAAATGGACCTCACCATTAGGTCCAGAGCGTCCAACATAATGAAATCGGACTGTCTGTTATGTTTAATCGGCCCTGGGTATCATTAAGGGCAATTCGATCATTTACACCTACGTGTCTGTATTTTTCGGGACCTCGGTTCATTAAACGAACCTCACCGTTGAGTTCAGAATGCTTGAGGTAGTCAAAATAGGCTATCTGATATTTTTATTTGGGTCTGGGTACCATCAGGGGCAGTTCGGTCATTTATCACTTACGGGTCTGTATTTTTCGGGACTGTATTTCCAAAATCGAACTGTACCATTGAGTCCAGAATGCTTGAAATAGTGAAAATACACTATTTATTTAATTTATTTGGACTCCGTTTGACATATTTAATGTCTAGGGGTAAAATTATAATTTTACCTATTTAATAAAATAATAAAATAATAATTTTATTATTTAATTAATTACCAGGGGCTTAAATGTATAATTTTTTTCCAAAATCTGGGCCACTGTGCAATATTCAGAACTGTTGGGGCAAATCCGTAATTTCCAGAAAGTTTCAGGGTCAAAATACAATTACATAAAATTGGGGTTCAAACCAAAGGGTTTTAGGTCTAAACTATTGGACCGGTCCTCTTATCAACTGAGCCAACCGGTTCAGTCATTTCAGGAAAACCGGGATAACATATCCCTCATAATCTCAATTTCAGTCCCTATCCGTGTTTCAGTTGCCCCTAATCCCAATTTTAATTTTTAAAGCCCGTAACCAAACAGGCCGATTTTAATTTAAAACAATCAGTTTAGCCAAAACGACACCGTCCTATTAATTCGGTGGCAGTCCCATTGTTTGACACGTATCCGAGTTGGCTCGGCCCAACTCATCTCGACTCGGTCAACTCGGCCGAGTCAACTCTGTCTTCCCCACTAACTGCCTCAGTGTTGCCCTAATTTCTGCAGATTTTCACTTTCAAATTCGTGGAGTTTCAGACAGGGCTTTTAACTGATTTTCATCCCAAATTGTTCCTAAGGTCTAGAGCAACAACTTGGCATCGATTTTGAGCTTCAAATTTAGCTCAATTGCTTGGTTCAGGTGGGAATAACCGAACCTGTAACTGGCTGGTAAACCCTCAATTCACCATCAAATCTTGCATGGTTTAGCCCAAACTGATCCTCGTGACATGGAGATTTAATCCCCATTCTAAAAATCCAGTTTAATCGAGGTTTAGGTGAGGTTGGGTTTTAAACCCGAACCTGCAACTTCGGTTTTGAGGGTCTTAACTTGAGCGTTGGGGTCGTGGTCTAGGGTTTTTAGAACCCTCTTGAGGTCTAGATCATGTCTTGACCAACCAAACTTGGTCTGGTCAAGGTTGTTTCAGAACTGTATCTATGGAGGTCATCCATGGCGGATGGGTCACGGCTCTGGGTTTCTCATGACTATTCGACCCTCTCAATTGTTCTATAGCAATCCTAAGCCTCACAATAACTTGTATATACAGTTTGCATGGATTAAATTTCATCAAAACAATACCAGTAATTCAAACAAAAATTTTTAGCAGTTTTTGGGTTTACCTTTTAAACAGTGGTTGACCCTTTTTCCATGGCCCGTTTGTGTCCTTTGGCACCTCCGTAGCCTCAGTTCCCTTCTGGTGCCTCAGTTCCTTTTCCTTATGCATTTCCATGTGGTCACCCCTACCATGCACACACCATGGTCAACACACATCATGGCTTCACATTCACTTCTCTCACCCAATGCCCCTGACCCTCTCTTTAGATTTCCTCTCTAAGGGTTCTGTCACACCCTATATGCAGTGGTGAATTCTCAAATAACACTCCCTTTTTGATCCAAGAGAATCCCCCAACATTATCTCTCACATGTATACACACTTATACATATATTTCCATAAGTATGTTCAGCAATGAGGGGACTGGATAATCAGAGAGTGATGTAGGGTGATGTAATTCCATCATGTGGGGTTTGCATGGGTTGCCATTGGTCAATTTGGGTGGCAGCTTGGGGCAATTCATTGTTATATACCATTAAGTTGTGCACATGGGCACAAAGGTGCTGGTGGCCACTTGGTTTAATTTTTGGATGGAATTCTTTCCCTCTATAGGTCAAGGGTTCAATTCCCCTTGACCACCAATTTGGCCATTTTTCACCATTTTGGGCTAAGGCCCTGTTTGGCTACACATTAATTCAGTTTTTGATGTTTGCCACATAACTTTCATTCCGTAACTCCTTTTTCGATGCGGTTTGTTCCGAGAGTTTCATATTTCAGTTATCTACAGTGTCAGAGGTTCCGTGTCATTTATTAGTCATTCGGGATTTCCGTGGTTAATTAATTCGAATTCTGTCAGTGTTAAATTGACATTATTTCACCTAATTAATTGGTAATTAGGTTCGGGTATTGTACCCTATTATCGAACATGTTTTAATTATTTTATCGGTCTATCTTGACCGTCGGGAGATTAGGGTTAATTCCCTTGATTATTCTCTGAGCCAGTATTAATTAATAATTAATATTTAATTATTAATTATACAGGATCGGGGTGTTACATTTCCCGCCGTCAATGCGACCAACCAAAGGCAACTTTGAACTTTACAATGAATTGCATTCTAAATGTAAGGTCAAAGCAACAGAAATTAAAACCTTTTTAAATTGTAAATGCAATTCATCCAAACACATCAAAACATGTCTAGAATCAGTCACCAAATATCTCTGAAGTATCAATATACATGCTCCAATGCATCCATTCTATATCAATGAATTACTTAAGCGGAAGTCACACCAATACAATTCAGCTGATCAAAACTCATCTCCAATGATCAACAATCAGAATGTCTCCAAGTATAATTTAATCATAGTGATCCAACATACTAGGCTAAGCTCATCACTAATGATGTAATATTATAATACAAATTGTGACTTAACCTTACAGTGTTTACGTTCAATCTTTGACTTGGAGTTCATATCATCAGTGTCGTTTATTGTGCATCACTAGTTCCACTAGTTATCTCATTTCGTTTCATCTCACATAATGTCACCTAAAAAATGTTAGATAAATGGAATGAGCTTAAACAAGCTCAGTAAGTAAATTCCTAGCTTTGCCATAGGTTAGGGTTAGTTCACAAGAATAATAGAAGAAAGGGATAACAGATAGCCAATAGCCAAATGAGCGACAAGAAATACATAGCCAGTCACCAAGGTGCGTAACAATGACCCGAGGGTCCAAAAGCCTTATCCCAAAATAAGATATAAGAAGATAGTAACAATGAATCCAACAACCGGGATCTAGCCAATCATGATAATTTGCTGCCACAACAAATACGATAGCCAAGCAAAAGTATGACATGCTTGCATAGAATATGATCATTCAACGAGTACCAAAAATACATGATCATCAAGTAAAGTGTAACATGATTGCAATAATATGATCATTCACAGGACATAAAATATGATCATTCAACGATACAAGAACAAACCATCATCGAGTTCTAATAACCCAGATATGCGTGAATCACCCGGGGCCCGGCATACCCCAGCTAAAACGCATGCTCAGATCCGCCTCGATTCCTCGGGCTCTCTGAAAAGCATTAGAACTCTTTTCTCTACAAGTCCCGAAGGACATACAAGACCCCAAAGGGTCTTTCCCCCACTGCAATCTGTGAATAGATGGGCCATTGTGACTGAGCACAAACCCCGGGTACATGCCAAATATCATGATCCATAAAATTCCACATGAAATGTACAACCGTACAAAACAATTAATATCACAATCAACGAGTCATGAAGTGTGTGGAATAACAAGATTTCTATCAATAGGATATATCACAAGATCAGGTCATGGCATGATAGTACAACGATGCTCAAGTATCAGTGATCAAGTTCACAATGATGCAAGCAAGCAAGTCGAATCCAAAGAACAAGCACAATTGATAACCACAAGTTGATTGGCCTCAAATCAGGTACATTGGGTAGTGATAGAATACAAATTTGGTAGCATGTGAAAATAAGTGTGACTAGCTGAGGAAGGACCACATAACAAAATTCAGATTTACTTACCTCAGTTTCTTAGTATTGCATTTCCCATTTGCAAATACTCTGATAATCTCCAATTACTTCAGGCATATCCTCGCATAGCCTGAATAATTATCAATAATCATAGAGATATCAGAATTCGTTCATTCATGTCTTATTCATCATCTTAGGAGTCTATCAGATGGCCTAATTAAGTTCATTGGCCTATTACCCACTCATTGGGTTTCAACTTATGTTATTAAATTCCTTAGATAGGCTTAACAGCTGTCCGAATAATATTTTAAGTCATTTTGGCTCCAATCGTTATCAATTAAGCACTTATTTGCCTTTAGGGGCAAAATGGTAATTTTTTCATTCTTGCCCCTGTAGAGACATGGGAAATTGAGGATGAATTTTTCATTTTGCTAAGAGAACTGTAGTACCTTGAACCGAGGCATGACATGTAGACCGAGGTAGGCCGGCTGAGTTGTGTAGTACCTAGGTAACCCGAGCTATTAGGACTCTATGTCGGGATATATTTTAGAGACTGAAAAATTTTGGAAGGTGAACGATTTGTTTTGAGTAGTCAGTACGGGCGACACCCGAGCAACACAGAACCATGTCTCGTGATACGTGCACGCACGCATTTCCATGTATGCATACCTACGTATATAAGTATAGGTCGTGAGATAGGAGTGTATGCGTACGCGCCCGAAATTTAGTATATACGTATGTATATGAAAAAATATATACATCTATAATATGTGTATTATATATGTATATGTATATAGTGTATGATGTATTATATACGTGTATATATATGTATTTATTTGTTTATTCATTCATTTATTATTATTATTATTATTATTAATGGCTTAATTCAAAATGTGTGTTAAGCATTTGTGGATATATATATATATATGGGAACTTATCAGACTGTGTATATATATATATATATATAATACACATTTAAATATATATATATATATATGTGTGTGTGTATCAAGTGGTGTGTGTGTACGATTGTGTGTGTGTGTAGGATTGAGTGTGAAACACTCAATGGAGTGTGGTGATGGCAGGAGTGGGTGTTGGAGTGTGTAAAAGGGTTTTCAGAGGGTAGGCAGGTCTGTCGTGAAGAGAGAGAAAAAGCAGATAGAGAGAGAAAAGGGCAATTGTGTTTAATGTGTATATGTGTAAGTGTGCATTGGTTAGAGGAGAGATCAGAAAGAGAGAAGCCGAGTGAAGGAGTGGTGAGCACTGGAGAGGAACCTGAGCCAAGCTTGAACCGAGAAAGGAGGAAGGAACCTGCAACTAGAAAGAGAAACTGAAAAGTTGGTAAGCCATATTCCGTTCTGCTTTTCCAAGTTTTAAGTATGTTGCTTAGCTTTAATTATGGGGCCTTGTGGGGTATAGAAAATGGGAAATAATGCAAAAAGAATGGGGTGAAACGGTCGAGAAATCAGTGAGATAATGCGAGTTGCAGGTCTAGGGTTAAGCTTAGGATTCTTGTTATTTTATGCGTTAAAACATGATATAAAGGATTGGGATTAACCCTCATAGGTGCAAAAAAATTTTAGAAAGGAAAATGGACTAAAACAGTAAGAAAAAACACTAAGAAACACAGTTGGCCGGAACCTGAGTTATGGCAGGAAAACCGGTCTGGGTTTCGGAAAAACCAGTCGAGTTGGGGCTGAAATATACTCTAAATAATTGCTTGAGGTGTTAGGGTTCATTTGGTGAAGAAATGGAAAGTTTTGGACGTAAAAATCTCAAGAAAATAGGGGGAGTTGGTCGCGGTCTCCGGCTACATGGCCGGAAAAGACGACCGGAGGGCCGGTCGGAAAATCGTGGGGGCGCAGGGACGACGCGTTGGGCCTATTTGATGTTAAAGAGGTTTGGGCCATTTGTTTAAAAAGGGTCTTTGGGACTCTTCTGATTTAAGGGGTTTGGGTTACCCTGTCTAAAACATTGGGCCTGTTTTTGTAAAAGAAATTGGGCCTGGTTGGCCCAACAATTCAAAAAAAAATAAAATAAAATGAAAGAGAAAAAGGGGGCGGGGCGTGTGGCTGCGGAGATTCGAACCGTAGTGGGGCGCATGGGGAAGGCGCGCTGTGGCCAGTTTGGACGGTTACCAACCGTGCCATATGACGCGTCCTAAAATATATATAAAGTACACTTAATAGTTTAATTTAATTAAATTGTTTTAATTAAATTAAATATGTCAAAATGGCCCGGAACCCAATTTAGACAAGTTATAGGTGTTTTTTGACTATCTTGGACCTCTTAAGACCAATGGTGAGGTCCGTGACATGAGAGGAGGTCCCGAAATATAAAAGACACGTAGAACCCTTGAAAATTATCAAAATGCCCCTGAGTCAAAAACTAGTCAAACGAACTCCGATTTAAGTGAACAAATAGTGAAAATTTATTATTTCAAACATTTTGGACTCAACCGTGGAGTCCAATTTATGAGAAGAGATCTCAAGATGTAAGAACCTGTGAAAGTGCAAAATGATTGATTTGTCCTTTTTAGCCCGGATATCCAAATTAAATTCCATGAAAGCCTAAACCTATTTTCTTCGATGTTCCGGACACAATGGTAGAATTTATTTTAGCAAAATAGAAACCAATAAAATAAAGACATAAAATTTGATGAATAGCATCATTCAAGTTGTCACGACCCGAAATCCACCCTGTGCGGATTCCCGGATCGCGACCCGCCACCCTCAGACCCGGGGCCATTGGGTGGAACGGTCCTGTAAGCAACGGTATCGGACGGCGGTGCTGCCTGTGTTTTGCCGAAGCGTGAAAACTTTTTCTTTTCTTATTTAAAATTTAAGCACACCGCCCGATACTGCCGCTCTAACATATGCATACACATGGTTATACGATCAAAGCATAACTAAAATATTAAAAACTTATATCATACAACCATTAATATTAGTTACCCCGTAGGGTTTATACATATCGTCATATTGTATCTGAAACATAAATACTATTAAACATTACATAACATCAAAAGGGTTCATCTACTCAAATCTCCATAAGCCGGCAAACGCACCGTCTTCAAACTTAACTGCTATCAATCACCTGAAAGGGGGGTCCGAACAAAGTCCGGGTAAGCTAATCTAAGCTTGTGAGCAATTCCAACATTCGTCATGGAGTTTCAATCAACAGTGGTTTTAGTTCACAAAAGTTTATAAATCAATCACTGTCAATTGTTCGTATCTTTTGAACACAGAATATATATATGCATTCAATAAACTCATAGCTTTGAACATTTAAAACATTCAAGCTAACATATGCTTTTAATATAAAACTTGTAACTCTGAATAAAAAATATATGCATCCATAAAACTCGTAAGTCTGGAACATGTAAAGTGTTCAAGCTAAAAATGTGTTCTTCTTTTAAATAGAGTATATGTGAACTCAAACATGTAAATATGAAAATGAGGATTTAAAATCTTCTTTCAAATATCTTTTCTTTTCACTTTTACTCTTGGAATCTGTTTCGAACCAGACTCCCATTTTACTCTTGTCGAGATATCTCTTTGCCTGTGGGATTAGATCCTGCTACCAGACATTTGACAATCCATTGAGTTCCGTAGAACCCAAAAGCTTGTCGGCTCCACAGGATAATAGAGTCCCTTGCGAACTCCAATACCCTATCTCGTGCTTATGCACAGTTATCTTGTATTTCAAGAAAACTACTTTTATCTCATGAATTTTCCTCACAAATACTATTCAAGAGTATTTAAACATAAGGTATATAACTTCATAAAAGAACTTTCAATTCTCAGAATATACGAATTCAGAATACATCTCAGAGATTGTGCAATAAAAACTCAAACATGCTAAGGCATATTTTAAAGGACTGTAAATAAATCTGTTATCTGAGCAGAGTAATTTAAAACAAAAGACGTATGAAAACTGAATTCGATATTCAAATGCTTTTCATAACTTGAGGTCAAAACTTCATTGAAATTTGTGAAGTAAAATCTCCAATTCGAATGTAGGGTTACTCACCTTATATACCGTAGACCCTACTGAGGAGTCTTGCCCTTATCAGCCCTTATCCTAAACAATTTAGAAAAAGACTTGTAAATTTCATAATGAAATTAATTAACTAAACTTAACTTTTTCCTTTACTACATAAGTTAACTACAACTTATCTTATAGTGATATCGTATAAACTGAGTAATAATCACGCATTACCTTTTTACCCTCTAGCTTAAGGTTTCGGTATTTTCTTTTTCTTCCTCTTTTCTCTTCTTTGCTTCCTCCTTCTTTTTATTGGCCTCAGCTACCATTTCCCTAGTGGGTGATTTATGCATAAAGGGTCTAACTGAAATCACCTTAGTGGCCTTGGCGATTCTTATGTGCTTTTCAATTACCTTTTGTTGCCACAATAGGTCTTTCATGAAAGCTTGTTGCTTGAGATCTTTGGCCCTTTGGGCTTTATTCATGATGGTCAATTTCTTCGGTTGCGCTTCCATGTTTATCACCTAAGAACAACTTATGAGTTAGAACTTTTATTCTAAGGTTGATGTGTTGTCGTATCTTTTCGTAATTCATGTTCTCGTATATGCCGTAGATTAGTACTTTGGCATTACTTTAATTTATAGTCATCTGACAGATGTTATTCATCAAATTTTATGTCTTTTTATTTTAGACATTTCTTTTGGTCAATTAGACTCTACTATTGAGTCCGGAGTGTCCAAGAAAGTTAGTTTAGGCTTTCCTAAAATTTAATTTGGACTTTTGCATGTAAAAGGGCAAAATGGACATTTATCGTTTTACGTGTCATATTTTTCTGTACTTTGTTTGGTAATTTAGACCTCACCATTGGACTCAGAAGGTCCGAGATAGTAAGAATACACTAATGACTTGTTAATTTTGATTAAGGGGTATTTTGGTCATTTACCCCTTACGTGACTTTATTTTTCGGGTCCCGTCTCGTAAAATGGACCCTACCATTGGTCTCAGAATGTCCAAAATAGTAAAAATACACTATTAATATGCTTAATTTGGACTTCATTTGCTCTATTTATGACCCAAGGGTAAAATAGTAATTTAACTTTATTTATTAAATAATTAAATTAATTATTTAATTATTTTTCCAAGGGCTTAATTGTACAAAATCTTCATTAGTTGGGCCACAGTGGGATTTCCCAAAATAGTTGGGGTCAATCCGTAAATAACTAAAGTGTTGGTTTATTTATTTTTTAAATAAATTAGAAAACCAAAGGGTTCGGTCAAGTTTTAAGTGAACCGGTCCAGTTCAGTTGTAAACCAACCGGTCCATCCGGTTTTGTGCATGTTGCTAACGTCATGATGACGTCAGCCCTACCGTTTAAAAGGTTTTAAAACCTTAGTGAAACGCTGCCGTTTCATTTTTTCGGTGGCAAGCCCAGAGGTTGCCACGCGTCCGAGTCAACCCACCCGTTTTAAACCGAGTGACGAGTTGACTCGTCGTCTTCCCCACTTCGACCACGACTGAAACCCTAATTACAGTTTCCCATTTCTTTCTATTTCGGGATGTTCTACTCAATCATTTCTCACTGTTGTAATTCCAAAACATTTCTAGGGTACAAACGACCAACTTGGCATTCATTTGGGAGTTCAAAACGAACTCTTTATTTCAGTTTTAAGTTCGATAATCCGAACTGTTATTCGGTCGTTCATGCTCATTTCTGAACCAAAATTCATGGGGTTTCGTTTGTTATGATCCCCTCTTCATGGGGATTCATATCTCATTCTTAAATATCAATTTAACACAGAGTTTAAAGGATGGGGTCTTAAACCCGTAACCTGCAACTCGTGTTCTAAGGGTCCATTTCTTTGATTTTTGATCGCGTATTAGGGTTTTTAAAACCCTCTTAGTCTCTGTTTGAAGTTTTGGTAAGCCAAAACCATTTTAATGGAACTCGATTCAGACCTGCTTGAGCAAGGTCCTTTAATGGCGGTTGTTCGTGGGTTACATGTTTTTAACTGTTTCCAAGTTCTAATTTCATGCTTGATAAGATTCTTAGACATATATATAACATTCTATGTATATAAACAACTCAAAAACAGTTCCTATCAATCAAAATTCTAGAGAGAGAAAATGATAACTTTGAACATTTCTCACCTTTTTGGTCGTGGGTTCTATGTCTTTTCTTTCTGGTTTTCTTCCTCTTCTTCTCCTTCAGTTCCTTAGCTTTTCTTTTCTTACAAAACAAGCATGCAATGCATGCTTGTTCCTTTTAAAGAAAAGGGAACCGACCTCTCTCTCTCTCTCTCTCTCTCTCTCCTCCATTCTCTCTCTCTTCGTTCTCTCTTTCTTCTTTCTGATTTCATAGCCCTACATAGCCCTCACTTCTCATAAAATTTGTTCTTCCCAAGCTTGCTTTACATTAAATTTTTGAGATATTTATACATATAATATATACATATATATACATATACACATATATACAAGACAACACACACACACACACACCAGCCGACACACACACACCCCTTTTCACACACTGTTCACTCTTTTCATATTTTACTTTATACATACACATACTTACATACATACATGTTTTCATATCCATACATACATATTTCACTTTTTACATTTACATATATCATTTAATTAATATATATACATTTCTTATACTTAATTAATTAATTTAATAATTAATTAATTATATATATAAAATTTTCTTTTTCTCGTAATACGTGTCATGTGACCCGGTATCTCAGGTCGGGGTATTACACAAGTAGCCAACGGACTGAGTTGTATTTCTTGATTTTAAGAACACAGGAAGGTAAGGAGAAGGTGGTCTGACCTTCTGTATTTTCACTGTAGTTCAGCTACACCGCGAGTACGATTTCTTAGGGTTAAGACCAACCCATCAGGTACGATATATTGTGCTAAGTAAGAAATAGAATTGAGTTTAGGAATAATTGCCATGTTGACTTGATGATTCACTTGTTTGTTTGATTGTTCACATGCCTATGTGTTTCATGCTGTCTTTCTGAAAGTTGAGTGATGAATGTGGATTATGACTATGTGTATATCGCATGTGTTAGTATAATGTGTGGATTATATTCTTTGAGAATTGTTGAGATTATAAATTACGTGATTTAAAGCATGCTTCATAGGTGGATGTGATACCTGATTGAGATTACATTATGGTATGATAGAATCAGAGCATATTGGCATAGTGTGATTCCTTGGACATGGTGTGAGTTTATGTGATATCCCGACCCGGGATACAACACGTTTACCAAGGTCAATCGACTGAATAGTGTAATGTGAGTTGTTTGAGCTCTATATCATGGTATTTCATGAAACCAAATGATTGAGGGATGTGAATGGTTTGCTTAGAATAGCTAGCGCCGGGCAACACCCGAGCACCCCAGGATCCAACATCGTAATGCGTGCACGCACGCACTTCCATGCCCATGAATATTGCATGCATGCATAGCTTGAACAAAATAAAGGTATGTAAATACCTTTAGAAATACATATATAGGTGTACATATAAATATATATGAATGTATACAATAGACGTATATAAGTATGTATGTATACATATTGATATACATGTATAATATATTAAGCTTATATGAATATATATATATATGTTAAAATGTATGTGTATCTCATGCAAAACAAGAAAGGAAAAGAAAATATCAGTGTGTGTGCATCACTGTGTGTGTGTGTGTATCACTGTGTTTGTATGTGTGTTTGGGAACCACACCAACCGACCTTGGTAAAGGTGGTGTATGAATATATGTAAGTGTATGTATATATATATGTGAGGTACGTGGATGGAGGAGAATGAATGGGCGGTTCTCTGTAGTCAAGGATGACTGCAAGAGAGAGAGTGATAAGGTAGAGAGAGAAAGAGGCGGTGGGTGTTATTGTGTATATATATATATATATATATATATATATATATATATATATATATATATATATATATACGGATTGTGAGTTGAGAGGTTAGAAAAGAAAGGAAAGGATCAGGAACTGAAGGGGAGAAGAAGAGAGAGAGATTGATTCAGAAACAGAGAGATTCAGAAGGGGCACCGAGAACAAACAAGAAAACCCAGGTAAGTAATCGCGTTTCTGTTTTTATAAATTCAGAGCATGAAACCTTAATCTAACTATAGGGCCTTGTAGAGTATAGAATAAGGAACATAATGCAAAAAGAACCATGTAAAATGGTTGAGAAACCTGGTAGAAAAACGGAGTTACAGGCGTTAGGATAATTTCGATTTTTATGAAAATCATGTATTAAACCTTGTTTAAATGACCCACGTATAATCCTCTAGGGTGCAGAAACCATTTAGAATTAAAGAGGAGTGAAAACAGTGAAGAAATCCTAGAGAAATAGAGTTCACCGTAAAATCGCAAATCCGACCAGAACTACTGTTCCTTCTATTTCGTGAAGATATGGAGGGATTTGATGGGAACCGAGAGTGGATTTGAAATCCTTGGGAAGAAGGGAAGAGAATGGCATTCAAAACGGGATAAAATAAGGTCGGAATGAGGTCACCGTCACCGGAGAAGGTGACGGAACCCTAATGCAGGCTCACCGAAGCTTCGGGGAAGACGACCGTGAAGTCGTGGGGCTATCGGGTTAAGACAAACCGGGTTTGGGTTCAGGTCGGGTCGGTACCCGACCGGATATGAAATGGGGCATGAAACTGTGTCGTTTAGATTTAAATTTTAAATGAAATTGGGTTGTTTGGCTATGGAGATAGGAAATGTGAAATTGGGTTTGGGGTTATCCAAACCATGGATAAGATAGGGACTGGGATATTGTATTCCGGTTCTATGAATTGAACTGAACCGTTTGGTTCAGTGAAGAACTGAACCGGTTAGGGTTTCTAAGCAGTGAACCCACTGGTTCAGACCGCAACTTTGAGTATTTACACTTTGACCCCAAATGTTTTAGGAAATGTCACTGTTGCCCAAACAGAAAAATTAATTAAATATTAATTTTTACAATAATGCCCCTATTTCAAATATGGGTCAAACGAAGTCCAAATGATGCAAATGAATAGTCAAAATTTATTATCTTGGATGTTATGAGTCCAATGGTGGGGTCCATTTTATGAGATGGGACCCCGAAGGATAAAATAACGTAAAAGTGCAAAATGACCATTTTGCCCTTTTTAGTACAAAAGTCCAAATGGAATTTCGCGAAAGCCTAAATCGACTTTCTTCGACGTTCCGGACTCAATGGTAAAGTCTAAATTAGTATTTGAAATACTTATGATAGAAAGGCATAAAATTTGATGAATAGAATTTATTCTGAAACGTAATTACTGATATATAGGGAACTCGAAAGGCAAGGGCACATTCACGGATTTCTGATATAGAATCACAATAGAAGTAAGTAAATTCCCTTTCTCTTCCATATGGTGTTTCCAAGCCAAGTTATTCTCTTACTGCCAAACTTGTACTCTTGAAAGTACCTCATGCTATTGCTATCCACAATGTGATATTGTTCTATCTTGTGGACCTTGATTTACTACGGTATCATTAGTTCATGTTAAACCATGCCTTGAAAGGCTTACTGTTATGTTTTCATTGAATCTATGATATTTCATTTTATACTTCTATTGAATTATGAATAATCAAGTACCTCACGTTATTACTAACCACAATGCGATATTGTTCTATCTTGTGGACATTGATTGACTGCTATGTCATTGTTATCATGTTGAACCATGCCTTGAAAGGCTTACTGCTATGTCTTTATTGCAAACCATGCCTTGAAAGGCTTATTGCTATGTCTTTATTGGATATATGATATTCCATTTTATACTTCTATGGAATTATGAATAATCATGATATGTTATGAATACGGGATTTGTGCTCAGTCACAACATCCATCTGATGCTTTCTGATTGATTGGAGACCTAAGGGTCAAGTACATGAATGGACAGGTGGCAGGAATGAATTCCTCAAAGGCTTTCCACCGGCAATTGACTGGCATGAACATTGGCATTTCCATTGCATTTTCATTGGCATTTCATTTACATTTGCATTGGCATTTTACCTGAGAACAGAGTAAATGCATCTCCTAAGAATTGAAATGATTACGTTATTGAATAACACTATTCCTTATGACTTATCTTAAACTGAGAAGACACTCTTCATTGAATTGATTGTAATCGGTTTATTGTGGCAGTACTTCTTGTTGTTGTATTGTTGTTGAGAGATTCATGTTGATGTTGTATCCATTACTCCAAATTGAACATTGTGACCTATGATTCATTGGCCATTAAGGCAACTGTTCTCATTGGCTATCACAGCATCTCTTTTCTTATGATTGGCTATCATAATCTTATTCATGGATTTGTATCTTATCGATACTAGTGTCGGAGATCTGTTTTTACTTGCTGAGCTTTCGTAGCTCATTCCACCCCATTTACCCCCATTTCAGGTGATGACGCTGCAAGACCCTAGTAGGAGTCTGAGAGCGTAGGAGGACATTTTGAGGAATTATATCAGTCTATGTTTTAGTTCTACCATGTATTCACCACCCTCGGGTGCTGGTTACGTTTGGTTCTTATTTTGTTTATGTAGAACCATATTATGTATTGTAAAGACTTCCACTAACATTGTGTATTGAAAGACTTCCGCTGATGTACTATTACTGATAAGACTTCTGCTGTTATTGTTTGAGGTTTTAGTACTTTGCATATTAGTACTATGATACAGGAATGAAAAAAGTAGGGACGGCTTTCGGGTCGGCCCCGCGACACGAGATCCGCATAGGGTGGGTTTCGGGTCGTGATAGTTTAGCATTTGGTACTGTGCATACTTAGATACTCAGGCTGTCGGGGAAGGTCCGTAAAGTGAGACATACTGGATTACTCAAGCCGTCGGGGAAGGTCCGTAAAGTGAGTCATGGTTGTGGCATAGAGTTGCATGGGTGCGTCATGCATACTGTTCATATACTTCATTAATGATATCGAATGCCATGTAGATATAAATGTACACTTGCACATGCCACGCCCTTAATTTTGTTTCTTGCATTAGCATTGTATTGTACCAGCAGTTGAGCTGACCCATTCGTGGGATAACATTTCAGATGACGCTCCAACTGCATGAGGTTCAGTGGTGTCTTAGTGAAAGAAAGAACTTGGAGTATTTTTGGCCCTTGGGGCACGTTCTGAGATGTAAGGGCTTAAGCCCGAAAGACATGTTGAATACTTTTATTGATTGTGCTTTACATGGATGTACGTTGAAGGAAATGAATATAAGTTTGACTTGAATCAGTTAGATTATCCTTTATTTCATTTTCTTTTGGTTTCGTTACTCGCACCTCGGGTTCGCCAGAATTCGGGGCGTGACAGCCCCGGACCCTATCATGGTCCTCAGAATAGTCCACAGATCGTATATACAAATTTTTGAGTTTTTTGGACTTCATTTGGTATCTGATTTTGATCATTGGGACACATTGGTCATTTTTTATTTTATACGTTGACTGTTCCGGAGTCATATTTAACCCTTCGATTTTCATAATTATGCTTATGATAATTTATTAGATCAGACTGGCCTTTATTCGGCCTCTTCTTTGCACTTACCATGCTTAGGGGTATTTTAGTCATTTTACGTTTTGTGAAACTCTGACCTCGATTCATCATTTAACCATGTATACAGTTTCACGAGTATCTGGGCTTCTATTGGTATCAATTTCATCCCAATCGAACTTCATATAGACATCGGGGGCATTTTGGTAATTTCACATGCCATAGCTAAATTTTCGGGACCTCAGTTCATAAAACAGACCTCACCATTAGGTCCAGAGTGTCCGACATAGTTGAATTGGACTATCCTTTATGTTTAATTGGCCCTGGGTATCATTAGGGGCAATTCAATCATTTACCGATTGCGTGTCTTTATTTTTTAGGTCTTAATTTCCCAAATCGGACTCCACTATTGAGTCTGGAATGCCCGAAATAGTAGAAATACACTATTCATTTATCTTATTTGGGTTCATTTGACTCATTTAATTTCCAAGGGTAAAATAGTAATTTTACCCATTTAAATAAATAATTAAATAAATTATTTTATTAATTATTTATTTCCCAGGGGCTCAATTGAATTAATTCTTAAAAATCTAGGCCAAAATACAATTTCCAGAACTTGTTGGGGCTAAAACACAAATAGGCAAAGCTTTGGTTTATTTGGGATTAAAATAAACCCTAAACCAATTGGTTTTTAATTGGAAACCCTAAACCGGACTGGCACCATTGTGAACCAACTGGTTCAGTTAGGCTAGAGAATCGGATTAACATATCTCTCTTATTCCCTTTATTCCGGTTTTAGGCAATCCTTTATCCAACTTCTAATTTTATATTCTTGTAGCCAAACAGGGAGAATCAACTTAAATTAGGACATCTAAACGATGTCGCTGCAGTACCGTTTTTATAATTCAGTCGGGTCCCGATCCGACCCGATCCAGATCCGATTCAATATGACCTGCTTTCTTCACCCGTTTTTTCGGCCACCGTCCCTGTATCGTCTCCAGTGCCGGAGATTGCAGGTAATTTTCTTGTTTTTCTTGCTATTCTGACGTTGGTTTTTGGAGCTTTTTGTATCGATTTGTTCCTAAGACACTCAGAAATCATTTGGAATTAGTTTGGACCTCAAACAATTTATATTCACACACCCAAATTAGGTTTTCCGGCCGGATTATCCTTGGCCCTATCATGGTCGTTTCTTGACCATTTTAGCTGATTCCTAATGCTTTAGAAATCTGACATGATTTCCTATTTATTTCCATGCTCAAAATTGAGTTTGTTTTGACTTTATGTTTGGGCGAGCTTTGAAGCTCCATTAATGGCAGTTATGTACGTCCACTGTTTTTGGGCTCAATTTCTGCTCCTTACTCAAGTTTACAATTCTAAAACTCATGCATGCTAGTTTCAGGTTTCTTTGAGTTCAAAACAGTAAGTAAAAACTAAACCTTTCTAGAGAGAGAAAAATGAACATTAAGTGATTACCTTGTGATGGCAGTCCTTCCCTTGGCTTTGATCCTCAATCCTTCTCAATCTCAGAAGCTTTCTCTCCCTCTATCACCCTCTCTCTGTATCTCTTGGAAGTGACCGAATTGTTGTGGTTATGTGTGTACATCTATGTATATATATATATATATATACACACACATTCAATCAGCTTTTCAACCGCACCACTGCTTTGAACTGTATCAACCCACTCAATGACATTTCTGCCACACGCAACCCTCAACAGGTCTCTCTCTCTCTCTACAATCCTCTCCCTCTCTCTATCTCTCTCCCCACTTCTCTCTCTAGAATTCTCTCTCTACTTTACACTGCACGTATGCACTTCTCCACCCACACACTCCACTCTGAATTCTGATTTCACCCAACAACCCATAAAATATATCATATACATCATATTTATTTCATTATAAAAATGGTACTTTTGTTGCATGAAACTTGATTGGCGGGTGTGGTGGTCCAATGAGGGGCTGCCACCTCATTTTGATAAATTAGAATTTATACATTATATGATACATTCATACATATCTTATGCATAACAAAGCACAAAAGTGCTTGTGAGCCAAGTGGTAAGGTTTTGGGACTTTTAAATTTTGGTATCACTTGGTCAAGAGTTCAAAACCCATTGGCCTCCACTTGGCTTAATTTTTACTATTTCTCCCATGAGGCCTTGTTTGGCATTCTTATTTATTTTAGCTTTTCGTCAATATTCTCTCCTTATCTTTTCTTTATGTATTTAAATTTATTACTTGCTTCTTCATGAAATCGTAGTCTCATTTATTTTATTTTATTTTGAATTTATTTTCTTGGAGTCGACTTCATTATTTTAAGGTCTTGAAACTAGTTTCGAAATTGTCTTTTGTTTTCCCGATTGGATTTTTCTTAATCATTCTATGGAGGGTCGCTAATTATCAATTAATGACTTCTCATTATTTAATTGAGGTGATTCTTTTACGTCCCTAATTTTAATTAGCGACTAAATTTTTATTAATCGGGTTGGGTGTTACATGAAGCATGCTTTAGGCAATGTATTACACAATAACATTTCAATCATAAAATCCCTTCAGGTACATGCCACACATAGTCCATTTAAACACATGCTTTAAGTTACATATTTCATAATCTCAACAATTCTCGAAAATATAATTCACACATTATGCTGACACATGGAGTATACATATAGTCATGATCCATATCCATCACTTAACTAAAGTTTTAAAAGATAACAAGAAGCACATAAGCATATAAGCAGTCAAACAAATACGTGAATCATTAAGTCAACATGGCAATTACTTCTAAACTTAATCCTATTTCTTATTTAGCACAATATATCATATCTGATGGGTCGGTCTCAACCCAAGAAGTCGTACTCGTAACGTAGCGGAACTAACAGTAAGAATGCAGAAAATCAGGCCACCTTCTCTTTGCCTTTCAGTGTTCCTAGAATCATGAAATATAACTCAGTTCATTTGCTACTTGAATTATGCTATTCATCAAATTTTGTCTTTATTTTATGAGTTTCTATTTTGCCAAAATAAACTCTACTATTGAGTTCGGAACGTCGAACAAAGTCGGTTTAATCTTTCGTGAAATTCAAATTGGGCATCCGAGCTAAAAAGGGAAAAACGGTCATTTTGTACTTTCACAGGTCCTTACATTCCGTGACCTCTTTTTCGCCTATTGGACTCCACAGTTGAGTCAAGAATAGTCAAGATAATAAAATTCCACTATTTGTTTACTTAAATCGGAGTTCGTTTGACTACACTTTTAACTCAGGGGCATTTTAGTAATTTTTAATGTTATTACGGGTCTCTTATTTTTTGGGACCTCGTCTCGTATCACAGACCTCACCATTGGTCTCAGGAGGTCCAAGATAGTCAGAATACATATATGACTTGTCTAATTTAGGCTCCAGGCTATTTCGGGGTATTTAATTAATTAAATGAAAGCATAATATAATACATATTAATTTGTGCACCAAAGTTGACACGGGATTGTCTTGTCAACTTGGTCACACGCGCCTTCCCCCACGGTTCGATTCCCCCTAGCTCCCCCTCTTTTTTTTTTTTTTCTTTTCTTCCCTTTTTTTTGAATCCTTTGGATTGTTGGGCCGAATCTTAAAAACGGCCCAATGTTTTTCCTGCCCACTGGATTTAAAACAGCCCATTTCCTAAGGCTCAATTATTTAAAAAGAGAGGCCCAATGGTTTAAAAGAGGAGTGGCCCAACGATCATAGGCCCAACCACTCATCGTCTTCCTCGGTTCTCCGATGAAGGAACACTAGGGTTCCGTCGCCATTTCCGGCGACGGCGACCCAATTCCGGCAATATTTTAAACCCCTTTCAACGCTGTTTTCTTCCTCTCCCTTCAAGGACCTCAACGGTAACCCTAGTTTTTTCATTTAAGCCATCAAAACCTCACGAATAGAAGGTCAAACTCGCCATGACCTACTGTGTTTTCATGATTTCAAGCTTGGTTTTCAACTATTTTCACTCCCATTCCATTCCAATGGATTTCTGCATCATCTATGAATGTTTCGCCATCATTTAAATAAGGTTTTAAGTATAAAACTAAAGCAAACTGAATTATCCTATGGGACCTGCAACTATGAATACCTCGGTCATCTCTCAATCTTTTAACTTGGTTCTTTTTGCATTTTGTTCCCCATTTCATGCTTTGCAATACCTTATATTTAAAACTAATCTATCATGCTTCTATAACTGAAAACAAAAATGAACCACTCACCCGTATTTCTTTGATTTCCTCAATGCAGGCCTCTCCTTCTCTCTTCTGTTCCAACCTCTGGTTCAAGCTCCAAAATCTCCCTCTGCCTCTCAGTTTCTAACTCAGCTCCTCTCTCATTCTTTCTTATTTTCTCTAATCAACCCCACACACACCTCTACACATACATATATCACCTACCTGCCCCCTCTCTCTCTCTCTCTCTTATTTCTCTCTCTACTTTTAGGCTTGTATATCACTCACGACTTCTGATTTCTTCTTCACCTCACACACGTAATACTCATGATAGCACAGACCTCTGTAATTTTCATTATGCCTATGCCTGTGCTGCACTCAAAGAGGTTGACATATATGTCTATACACACATATACACACACTGTGCACTGTACACGATCTGCACACTTCACTCACACTGTACACAGCCTAATCTATATATATATATATATATATATATATTTAAATGTATTAAATACACACACACACACATATATATATACACAGTTAAATTTATTATATTCACATATACATATCTACACATAACATATATAGATAATATACACACACATGTATACATACACCATTCACTATCCACACCTATCATATACACACATGCCTTTAAAAAATAAATAAATAAATATTTTATTCCCCCAAAAAAAAATCCAGGTCATTACACGTTGTTTTCTCCAAGATTGATTTAGAATCTGACTATCATCAGTTGATAATCAAGGAAGAAGATATTCTGAAAACTACTTTCCGCACATGGTACATCCATTATGAGTATTTAGTTATGCCATTTGGGTTAACTAATGCTCCAGCAGCATTTATGAACCTCATGAATCGTGTTTTCTGACAATATCTTGATTTATTTGTCATTATCTTTGTTGAGGACATTTCTACCTACTCACCGTCTAAGGAGAAACACGAGGAACATCTTCACATTGTTTGCAAACTTTGTGGGAACACCGATTATACCCTAAACTTGAGAAATGTGACTTTTGGTTAGCGGAAGTAAAGTTTCTCGAGCATATTGTTTCACAATAAAAAGTACATGTTGATCCTTTAAAAATTAAAGTGGTTACAACCTGTGAGAGACTGAAGAATGTATTTAAGATCCACAGTTTCTTGGGCTTAGCAGGGTATTACCGTAGGTTCGTTAAGGGATTTTCACGTTTGGCTACACCTATGACAAGGCTTACTAGTAAAGGAGTCTGATTTGTATGGGATGATGCTTGCGAGAGATCTTTTCAAGAATTGAAGACTTAACTTACCATAGCACCAATCCTCACTATTCCTTAGAGTGGAGAGAAATATTCTATTTATTGTGATGCTTCAGGGGAAAGGTTAGGTTGCATCCTTATGTAGAAGGTAAAAGTGGTAACGTATGGATCACGACAATTAAAGCCTCATGAGAGGAATTATCCGACACATGATTTGGAGCTAGTCACCATTGTCTTTGTATTGAAGAGTTGGTGATATTATCTTTATGGAAAGAGGTTCAAAGTCTTTTCCAACCACAAGAGCCTTAAGTATCTTTTCTCCTAAAAATATTTGAACTTAAAGCAAGGACGATGGATGGAGTACATGGAAGACTATGATTTTGATTTGTAATACCATCTAGGAATGGCCAACGTTGTAACCGATGCATTTAGTAGAAGATCTTAAGGGAATTTGGCTAGTATACTCATTCAAGAATGGGAAATGCTAAAGGCAACATCGGAGTTCGACATATGTCTTGATGAGACCGAGGGGACCATTGTGTTATTCTCTATTATTGCGCACCCTAGCTTGCTTACTCGAGTGCTTGATGCACAGTTTTAGGATTTAGAGGCAGAGGTCATTCACACTTGTATTGCTAGTGGAGACATAATCGAGGGTTGGACACTTCATATCGACCATGGCTTAAGATTTCAAGGATGAGTCTATGTTCCACATCCATGTCGCGAGGACCTTAATTATGGGAGAATTTTACCATTCTAGGATGGTAGTTTATTCATGAGGTACGATGATATACCATAATCTTTGCAGACAATATTGGTGGAAGGGCATGAAGACTGATGTAGTAGGGTTTGTCAGTAGATGCTTGACATGCTAACAAGTTAAGGCCGAACACCAGCGACCTACAGGATTGCTTCAGCCACTTCCAATTGCCGAGTGGAAGTAGGAACACATTACTATAGACTTTGTGTCTAGATTTCCTAAATCACCACGAAGAGATGACATTATTTAGGTTACTAGGGATCGACTGATGAAGTCTGTGCACTTCTTGCCCATCCAGACTACAGATTCAATGAAGTCTCTTAGCCATTTTTACATACGAGAGATCGTTCGTCTCCACAGGGCCCTGATATTTATTAGTTTCTAATAGGGATGCATGGTTTACCGCTCACTTTTGGCAAAAGTCTATAAGCAACCTTAGGTACCGACTTGGCACTTAGTACGACATTCCACCCAGAGACTAATGGCTAGTCCAAGCGTACTATTCAGACCTTAGAGGACATGTTACGTGCTTGAATCATGGATTTTAAGGGCAATTGGGAGGATCACTTTCGACTCACCGAATTTGCCTATAACAATAGTTATCAAGAAAGCATTGAAATGGCACCAATCGAGGCCTTGTATGGTAGGTCATGTCGATCTCCTATTTGTTGGACTGAGGTTGGAGATGCTACTATTTTGGGTCCAGACTTAGTTCAGGAGACTACCAAGAAGATAAAGGTCATCTGACATCGATTACTTACAGCACAAAGTGGGCACAAAAGTTAAGCAAATAAGAGGCGTACACCTCTAACCTTTGGAGTTAGCGCCACGGTATATTGGCTCATTTGGGATTTTTGAGAGAATAGGAGAAGTGGCTAACAGATTGGCATTGTTGTCATGATTATCCTAGGGTTCATTGTGTATTCCATGTGTCTATGCTTCTCAAATACCAACCGGATCCTTCGTATGTGTTGGATTGGACAGAGTTAGATATCAAGAAAGACACGTCTTAAGAAGAGTTCCTTATTCGAGTTTTGGATACTAGGGAACAAGTCTTGAGGGGCAAGACTATTGCTCTAGTTAAAGTCCTATGGTGACATTATGGCCTTGAGGAGGCAACTTGGGAGCATGAGGATGAGATCCACATCAAATACCCAAATTTATTTCCTAATCAAGGTACATTTTAAATTTTGAGGACAAGATTTCTTAAAAAGGGAAAAGAATGTAACAACCCGTATTTTTTTTTATATAATGTTAAATAATATAAATATGCATCTTAATTAATTACATTTAAGTAATTATGTAAAAGGATGAACTAGAAAAGTTTTAGAACATTTTCGAGTCTGTTTAGACATTTAAAATTTTAATAAAGGCAAAATCGTCATTTTGCCGTAATACTGAGACTACGAAAATATCGTAGCCAAAGAACACTATATTGAGATTTAAAATAAGCTTAAATATATCATAATAATCATGAGATATTTTTATGATAAGTGGGAAGGACCAAAATGGGTATTATGAATAAAGAAGGAAAATAGTGAAGGAGGGGCAAACTTATAAATAACTGAAAATATGAATATGGGTCTTTAAAAGACCAAAAGCTCACAAACACTTCAGATTCTCCAACATTTCATGGTAGTTAAGATAGAGGGTTAGGGTTTCTTTCATTTTCTCTACACCCTCTTGGATTTCCCTTGGGTTGAAGAGAGAATCAACAATATCAAGTGTTAGAGTGTGTGTGTGAAGGTGTTAGGGTTGGAAGGAATCTCACCAAAATTCACAAAGACAAGATTAGGGTTTGTGAAATCTTCAAGGAACAAGGTAGGGATTTTTACACCTAGGTATATAAGTTGTGTTGATAGATTTATCATGCATTATTTCATCTCTTGCCATAAAGTTACCCGTATTGTTCATGTTAGGGCATATATTGCATGTATCATGAACATTCATGTAATGGGTGCAGTCTTGCCATGAAACATCTTTTTTTTTATGACATATCATTATGTGTGTAAGTCTCGGTTAAATGCGAAAAGGTTTACATGGTGAACTGTGATGTGGGTTTGAATGCTATACACATGAAAATACCTCTTGCATGCCAAATGTTTATGGAAATTCTTAATTGGCTATTTATGTTGAAAAGTGGTGCTTGTTCATAATTGTGTAAATGAAATGCCCATTAAATTAGTTGTTATTGAAGAAGAGAAAGAAATGTATTTAGGGCTTGAAATGAGATTATGTCTTTTGTATGCTCTTGAGTGTAGTAAGATTGCGCTTATCCAGGGTTTTCTTGAGTGTTCGGGATGGTGTCTCCCATTGGCTTGCGAGCCGTAAACCTGCGCGGGTAGTTGTATGTCTCCATCAGGTTAGTAGCCTGAAAAGCACACAAGGCTTAGTGAGGGCCGACTAGGAGATTAGTTTTGGGACTGAGACTTAAGAGTGATAAGGTAAAAACTTGCTAATCAGAATGACATGAATAAATTTTGAAATCCCTATTATTTATCTTACTCGTGGTAGAATTTCTTGGTATTTCCTTCTTGGTGAATTATAAGTATTAAATGTGAAATCTTGCTCCATGTTGGACTATTTTCTTGTTATGAATATTGCTCTATGATCACTTGTGTACCACTATACATGCACAAGCATACACAGGGACAACACATTTTCTTACCTCTATTTAGATTTCTCCTACTTGGGTTGTTGTACTAACCCCTATTAGATGCAAAAATGGGCAAGGCAACGGCCGCGAGTTGAAGAACCACTACCATGTCATTTTTGGAAGACATTGATTCCTTTTGTATACTTGAACATCATTGCCTCATTTTGGAAAACTTGTTTGAATGTATGTTTCCCTTGGAATGAACTATATATTTTGTAGTTTAAATGTATAGGACTAAAAGCTGATGGTGATGTAATCATTACAAAGAACTTGACTTATATTTTTGGACTCTTAAGAAATTCTATGTTTGAAACTTGATTCTTGAATGAGCACATTGGTGTATGAATTGTCGAATGCATGCTTTGATATAGGGTAGTAAAATGAATGAAAAGAAAAGGAAAAAAAATGTTTATGGTAGAAGAAAAACATTTGGAATGAAAAAGTCACAAAAGAATAACAGGGTCAAGTGTTGGAAGACTGATTTAGTCGACCAAATGGAAGAACCAGTCGACTGAATGGAAGAACCAATAGACTTAATGGAAAGGCCAGTTAACTGGAATTAACAAAAGCTAAATAATAAAAAAATCCCAAACTTTTAGTCGACTAAATGGATGAACCAGTCGATTGAATGAAAAGACCAGTCGACTAGAATTGACAGAAGCTTAAATAACATAAAAATCCCGAACTTTCAGTCGACTGAATGAAAGGACCAGTCGATTGAAAACTGGACTCCGTCGACTAAACAATTGACTAGAATGAGCAAAATGAAATTTTCGCTCTGCACTCTGCTACATACATAGCACTGTTGGCGTACACCATATTTACTTCTTTTCATTTACTTTAGACATTATAATGTAAATAGGAAAGTACCCCCCATTTAGAACCAATAAAAATATTTCCAAGACCTGATTCCTTAAGAATAAAAAGTCAACTCCTCCTCCTCCTAATAACAAAATTTCTACTTTTCTAAAAATAACGCCTTGGACAATAACTAGTTGGTGGGTTACCCTATAGCTAAAATTTATTAAAAATCATTTTTAGACTATTGAATATCTAAGGATCAATTACCGGGACTTTTACAAGGCAAATTCTAAAGATTTCAAATACTGAATTTTTTCATGCCTTAGTGCGACAACGCGTTAGTCAAACCTAGCGTTTGAAAGTATAGTTGACTTCTATTGACTTGATTATCCATTTAAGCTTAATTATAAAGGTTCTACGATGATTACACATCACTAATTGGGTCTTTGGGACTCGGGTTGTGATAGAAAGTGTGTATGTTTGAAAATTAAGGAGTGGTCAACTAGGAGGGAAAATGGGAAGAAAGGTGTTTGCTTATATTTGGGGTCTTATCCCGTTCAACAAGTCATCACTCTCCCTCACACACACAATGGAGCACTAGCACACACCATAGTGTCTCTCACATAGGATTCCTAATTGGCCAATAATGATGTGCCAAATGAAATTTTCTAGAAAGTTGCATCCAGCTTTCTTGAGAAGCTTTACACACTAAATGATGCACCACGTGGCTGGTTTTCTATGTGCATGCCCACACGAGTCCGAAAAGGAACAGTATTAGAATTGCACCAAAATTGACACCCTAGCTAATTTTGATGCATATATTCCAATCATGTCCTCCATTTCTCCAAATTTGAATGATAAAATTTTCATATTTATTAGCATCCTACTTTTGACTGTGTGGCCCCGTGGTCAATACCAATCCCAAATAAATCACTAAAAATTCATTTGAGCTTCACAAAATCATACTAGTCACTAATAATTCATTTTCATTATTTATTTGACTCATTATCATTTAATTAATTATCTACCTTTGATTCAGACTGAAAAATTACAAGAATTCCATTTGATAATTTTTTGGGTCTTTACAAGTTTCCTAAAGCATAATAAAGACTTTCACATAAAATCCCAATAGATCATTCGAATGCACCCTTACTCGTTCAAACAAGCTCTTTGAATAAAACAAATGAAGTGTTTATTGCTGTAGAGATCTGAAAAATGAAGGTAAATTTTTCGTTTTTGCCGGTAGGGCACTATTCATGCACTATTTGCCGGTAGGGTGCTATACATGCATCATTAGCTATAAGTCATGTTTAAAAACATATTTTGAGTATGTCATAAAAGATAAATATACTTAGAATGTTGAAATACACCTCTTGTAAAAATTGGAGCCTATTCGGAGACAGTTTCAAAAATGGACCATAAAGGGCGTCCCGGGTGGAACCTGCCAAACCTGGCCACAGGCGAAAATTTATTTTTTTGAAAATTTTCATTTAATATAATTGTAAGAAATTTGGCTAAAGCAAAATGTCGAATTGAGGCGTTTCAGAATGGGTTGTAGTGTAACGGGGTCCCAGATTCATTAAGGGCAAAAAGGTCATTTTGCCCTTTTGCCCCTTCAGTATAAATACAGCCCCTTAGTGTTAAAAATCACATTTTTGGTCTGGAGAAAGAGCAGAACTCGCGCATGGGAGAAAAAGTGAAGAGAAAACCTAAGTTTTCCAATCTTCAAGCCACCAAAACAAACTCCTAGGCCAAGATTCTTGCAAGACTTCCTTCTAGGAAGTTGTTCCCCACACCAAGGACTATATTCTCATAGATCGGTTCGGCTACGCAACAAACACAACTCCCTAGGGTTGATAAAAACCCATCTAGGTATGATATTTTTCTAAATAAGGAATAAGATTAAGTTTATGAGTGTTTTATAAGTTGATTGAATGATTTATATATTTATTTGTTGTTAAAAAGTCACTTAGGATGTAGTTGCTTTGAAAACCTAGAGTTGGTTGTTTATGTATTTATGCATTCTTTGGGAATTTGGAAAAGTGATAAACATGAACCATGACTATATGTGAAATTCATTGTATTCTAGCTTATGTTCATGTAGACAAAATCTTGTAGTTAGAAAGTTATGATTTATTCAATGTGTTGGTATTTTATGCATTTTATGATCTTTGAGAATTTGTTGAAATGATGAACATGTAACTTGAATATATGTTTAAATTATTACATGGTGGCTTATATTCATGTAGATAGATCTTGTGTTTTGTAAGATAGGATTGTTTGATGCATTGATGCTTTGTGAAATTATGTGTTCTTTGTGAATTGGTAAGATGGTGAATATGTAACTTGAACATATGTTGAAATGGATGGAATATAGCATATGTTCATGTAGAAGGAGTTTTGGGGTTTGGAAGTTATAATTTACTCTGGGTATGATGCATGACTTAAGGTGAATACCATATATTTGATGAATTATCTTATTGAAGTTGCATAAAGAAATTGAGGCATATTGGCATATTGTGATTCTTTGAAAACATGGTGTAGGTTGAGCACTTTGGTGCTATGCATTATGAGGGTGTATATCATGTGGTGAAAAACCCAAAATTGGCCATTGGTACTCATTCCAACAGGGACGGACCGTGAAGTGAGACATACGATTAGTACTCGTGTCCAACGGGGAAGGGTCGTGAAGCGAGACATGGGTGTGGCATAGAGTTGCATGTGTGTGTCATGCATATTGATATTGCATAGAATTAGGGGATTGGAAGGTTATAATTTTTAAATGTACACTTGCACATGCCACGCCTTAATTTTGTTCCTTGTACTTGAGACTTGATGAAGTCTTAAAGGAAGGAGGGGGAAAAAACTTGGAAGGATATTTGGCCCTTGGGGCATATTTTGTATGTATAGGCATAAGCCCAAAAGACTTGTGTTTTAATTTCGAAGAATGGTGAATTATAGGCCTTGGGCCATTTTGAAATGTAAAGGTTTAAACCCAAATGACATGTAGGATACATTTGTTTAATGTGCAAAATATGTATATGTTAAAAAAAATGAATGTATGTTTAATTTCCATGAATTATGGCCATTGAGTGAGGATGGATTGTGATGTGTTTATATATATGAATGATTGTAAAATATTAGGTGAAAAAATGCCTAGAAAACAAAGGAGGTTATGTCAAAAATTTTGTGAAATTAAAAGAACCATTAGGTGTGTAAAATGTCCATGAATAAGTGGAAAAAAAGTGCCATAAAGTGGGGGTTAAAAGCCTTGAGGAAATAGGCCAAAACTTGAAAAAATTATCTACAGTTGCTACAGTGTTTCTATAGAAAAATGGAAAAATCAACCGCAACCAGCTATAGTGAAAATGCAGAAAATAGCCCAAGACAGCCCAGCCAGCCCGCACTGCCTGTGTGCCCTTGGCGCTACCTGCTGCCCCAGCACCCAGCGTGCTGTAGCCCAGCCTGTTGCTTGATAGCCTCTTTGGGCAACTAGCCATTGCCCTTTGACACCAGCCTTTGACCACTTATTTTAGACCATGTTTGGCTAACCCTTAGGCTATGTTTTGCCACACTTATAGGCCATGTTTGGCCACCCTTTGGGGCACATTTTTGTCATGTTTCAGGGCCATGTTTGGCCACCTCCTTAGACAATTTTTGGTAGACTTTTTGACCTATTCTTGGCCCATGTCTTAGGACAATTTGGGCCCATTTGGATCATAGTTTCAAGGCATATTTAGGGAAATTTTTGGGGCGATCTTAGAGACCATACTTGAACATGTCTTAGATTAATTTTGACTATTGGTTAGGGGATATATTTGACTACCATTTGGAACTTATCGTGGGTGAGTCTAGTTAACAGATTTTCACTTTTATTTTTGGGAACATGGGAAAATAGATGAGTAATCAATCAAATCTATTTAATTATCATTTTTTTTTATTTTTTTTAATTTCATTTCAGTCACTCCCCGGGTTTGTGGAAATTCGGGGCGTGACAACTACTCTGGTCATTCGACCAAGCAATACCACAAGGTCCCACTAGGAAAAGGTTTAAAGACATTGGTTTGGTCGTTAGAATGACCAAGCCTACGAGATCCCATACCAATCCTCACACGACCTCATTGACCTAGTCGTTCGAATGAAGCCAAGGCTCGTTTCGGGGCAAAACACCCAATCAAACTTTCACTCATGTTAAAAAATAGACTCAATATTAAAAACATTCCTTAAACCCAAAATGATATTTTTAATACCAAATTTAATTAACAAGGCCACACTTCGAAAATCATAATTAAAACATTTTGTTAAATGCATGAAATGTGTGTGTGAAATCCTAGGCCAAATGTATCCAAAAACATTACCACTCCTACCATTCTAACCACGACCATTGTAGATATATCTCCATAAAGCTCTAATTGTACGAGTAACCACAAGGCTTAAGAACTTGGACCCACTTGAACTTGGACACATTATAACTCCATAGTTTTGTGTACACAGATTAGCTAACACAAGTATTGACTATAAGCCCTAACAAAATCCCCCTTTGGCAATCTGTTAGAATACAAAAATATATAAACCCATGAGAACCCAAAAAAAAAAATAGATTTACATATTATTTTACTATGTACTCATGATAGATCTTAGACACTGCTCTGGAATAAAAATTCGTACCACTTGTTATACCTCCCAAGCACAACACTAAATCATACCACGTGGAACATATCGACTAAAAGAAAATGAGAACAACATAATCACAAGCATGGTCAGCATAAATAAAATAAGAGTAAAGCATGTCATGAAAAACAAGAGCAGTTAATGAATATATTATGAATCAAAACAAATTCACCTCACTATATACCCTTTAATATACTCCCTCATTTTGTCACATGACAAAGCAAGAAGAAGACTATAATCCACGCATATAGAAAGACAAAAAGCAAGCATATAAAATTTTCATAATATGAAAATAATAAGAAAGTAAGGAAGAAAAAAAACATAAATAATAATAGAATTGTGGAATGCAATATCATGTTTATAACAAACGCTGCAAAATATACTATCTCAAAAAAATTGTACAACTGAGCCTCACAAGAATAACACTCGTCACTTAGTTGTAACGGTATCTCCAAGATGATAAGTCAACATAGCATCTCCTGATGGAGTGGAACCATCAGCAGTATCATCAACATCAGGTGAAAGGAGAAAATTGACATCATCGGCTATTTGTTGCACACCCCTATGAAGCGTTGCCTGATAGATCACCATCTTGTCCATAATCTGATCAATGCGTTCTATGGCTATATCATGTCTATTTAGGAACTCTAAAATAGGATAGATGCAATCTTGGACTGGACGTTAATCTTGATACTCGAGCTGAGTCATGATAGGAAGAAAGAGGTCTTGACGAATCTGCTCATAATGGCGGTCAAGATCAACAAGTGTAACACCAAGTCAAGCAGATGAAGATAAAACAACAATAGCAGCTGAAGCAAGAAGACGTGGATTAGTAATATATGGCTGCTTCAGGCCATCAGCCAAAAAGTAGGATGTTTAGCAACAAGTGGAGCTGTAAGAATATGACTCATTGACTGATTGGTTGTCTTCCGTATGAACGGGCCAATCTAGAGAGATAAGGTATCAGTTCAGAAGAAGGGAATGTGATATTGTGCACATAGGTGAGTGATAATACTCTCAAATAGTAATCCTTCATGGTATAAACCTGTGGAGCACCAGTGATACAACGAAAGATGCGAGTAGGAGCATCAATCGACTAACCTGTCCTAATCGCATGAAGAAAGCGATCACACTCAACACTAATGGTGTTGGTGTAACTCACTAGAGCCAACACTAAACTAACTATTAGGTTGAGGAACCTATTGTCCTTAAATAAGAGAGTATGATAGACTAGCACACCATATGCTCGAAGAGTTGCAGCGACCATATCCTATGTAATTGGATCTGCCCTTATGATAGGATATTGGGCATCGAAGACATGCGATTACTGGAGATATATAGCTATATCCTAGGGGGATAACTAAAAATCAATGCCACCAGTATAAATAGTAGTAGTAGGATCTATGATATGTGGCTCTAGTTTGCATAGAACTCGCGAACTAAATCCACATCAATTGGGCCAATGACAGATAAGAGTGACCCCGGCTATAAAAAGTAAATACTCGATCCACTAGAGCCTTTACAATGTGATCGAGTCAGACTGCTCACTTTACTAGAACAGTCATAGACCTAAAGGAAGATCATCATTCCTCTACTTGAGTGGAATGGAATATGTTCATTTTTCGAGCTCTCACTATAGAGATCGGATATAGGAACTAGGACACCGATGCACTAAGCTAAGCTGTAGTGCAGACAACAATAAACTAATGAGAATCCTAAGATAGCTCTACGTCAATGAAATTGTACTGATAGTCTCGAACTAGTCATTGCTAATTAATAAAGCAATGAAAAAGAAGGACCAAGAAATAAAAATTGGGAAAAACTCAAAGAATAATGAGAGAATAGCCGAATGCAAAACTGAATGGTGTAAGTGATCCTTATGTAGTGCCCAACACTTTAATCGAAGTAGAAAATGAAAACTCAAAGACATGAGTACAAAAAGTGTATAGGTAAAGAGTAATTCTAAAGAGGAAAAAATGATAAAACTTGTTAGAATTCGAATGAGAAATAACCCTCAAAGCACTCGAACAAAGATAAAAGGGCACTCAGGTTTTTGTGTGGTCGCTCCAACAAAGGGGGTGTTCGTTTGAGTAAACCCCTCTGTGAACTGCCAACATTAAATGTTGGCATTCATTTGAACAACCGGATGGTCGTTGGAACGACTAAAACAGAAGATAAAAGCTACTCTTTTCTTTGAAAATTTTGAGAAACAAACAAAAGATTTAAATCACACAGCAATGTAATATCCAAATTTTTTTTAACACAAGTGTATTAGAGGCAATAATATATGATCTTAAGATTTTCAATACACACAAAAACTCAATAATACATAATTAGCACTCAAGCTCTCCGTCATGTTATAAATTATGAAAATTTAAAAATTTTAGTCATGAGATGTTTTTATCTTAATGAGTTCACTATAGTATCTATTGATTCAACCACCAATAAGTATAAACAACTATAAAGAATTAACCTTGGTGATTTTAGACCATTTATTCCAACCACAATCTCCCTTAAAAAATGTCAAACTACAAGATATGGAAAATTAAATGCATTTGCATTTTTCAAGGAGCTTTCACACTACTAAGTAAGCATCTCTTTTCAAAGGTACACCAACCCCAGTGACTGCTTGCACACTATCCCATAGGTAAACCTTTCCTTGTCTAAGATAACAAATTACCCCATGTGCAATATTTTGGTCTATAATTTTTTTTTTAAAACCAATCCAACATAACCCTTCTAGCCATGGACTTATTGAGAATTAAACATAAAACTGATTTGATTCCTCATTTCAACAAGACCTATCTAAATAACAAAATTAGAATAGAAGAACATTGAGATAATATGAAGCTTGAAATATTGAATACAAGTAGAAAAGACTAAATGTGAAACATGAAAAAACAATTGCATATAATATAGTATCTAATACTTTGCTAGTAAAAGCTATCAATGAAAAAAAAACATAATAAGGATATTACACTACTAAATTTTAAAAGGAAAATCTTTTTGGATTTTTTTTTTTTTAAGAAAAAAACAGAAAACAAAAACCTATAAGCTAAGAAATAAAACACGAAATCCCTAAACTAAGAACCATATACCTGGGAAGAAAATGTAGGCAATAAGACCATCCTAGATTATGTGTGGAACACAGACTTACTCGATAGAGTAGATACTAATAGATTTCCAAAGATTTTCAAACCTAAGGTCATCTAAGGGTTTTGTGAAGATCTCAGTGAGTTGGCGTTCAGTAGAAACATATTGCAAAGATTTAACATTTTCTTCTACAATCTCTCTAATGAAATGATGCCGAATGTCAATATGTTTAGTCTAAGAATGCTGAATAGGATTTTTAGAGATGTTTATGGCACTCAAGTTATCACAGTTCACTATCATTGTACCAACATCAACTCCATAGTCCTTTAACATTTGTCTCATCCACATAAGCTAAGCACGACAACTACTTGAAACAATATAATATGCCTCAACTATGGAAAGAGAGATAGAATTTTGCTTCTTTCTATGCCAAGATAAAAAGGAATTTCCTAAATAGAAGCAACCACAGGAAGTGTTCTTCCAGTTATCAACGTTTCTAGCCCATTTTGCATCAGAATATGCAGCTAATGTAGCATTGCTATTAAAGGAATACCAAATGCCATATCTTAGAGTTGCACTCACATATCTTACTATCATTTTGGCTATAATTGTAACACCCCGACTCTGTATAATTAATAATTAAATAATTAATTATTAATTAATACCGGCTTAGGGAATAATTAAGGAAATTAACCTTAATCTCCCGGTGGTCACACTAGACCAATAGAATGACAAAACATGTCCGAGAATAGGGTACAACACCCGAACCTAATTACCAATTAATTAGGTGAAATAATGTCAATTTAACACTGACGGAATTTGAATTAATTAACCACAGAAATCCCGAATGACTAATAAATGACACGGAACCTCTGACACTGTAGATAACTGAAATATGAAACTCTCGAAACAAACCGCATCGAAAAAGGAATTACGGAATGAAAGTTATGAGGCAAACATCAGAAACTGAATTAACGTGCAGCCAAACAGGGCCTTAGCCCAAAATGTGGAAAAATGGCCAAATTGGTGGTCAAGGGGAATTGAACCCTTGACCTATGGAGAGAATGAATTCCATCCAAAAACTTACCGATTGGGCCACCCACACCTTTGTGCATATATATACAACTTAATTGTATATATCTCTGTATTGCCCAACTTGCCACCCAAATCAACCAATGGCAACCCATGCAAACCCCACATGATTGACTGAATCACCCCTACATCAGCCCACCTCAGCTCACATGACTCTCTGATTTTCAGTCATCTCATTGATGTATATACATATAGAGATATTATGTATAGGTATACTAGGAGAAAATGGTGATGCTCTAAAATGAAAATGTCTGCTATAATGAGAGACAGATCTGTTGGGGTAAGACATATAGAGTGAGAGGGTGGTTAGGTGAGCCTTGCATGTGTATGTGTTCATGGCTTGAGCATGTATGTACAAGCTTGGGTGTGTGCATGTCATCCGTTGGAAAGGGATGCACCAAAGAGAACTGAGGGCTAAGCAACACACGACTGCACTGGTGCAACATGCACAGAAACCACAACCGAGCCATGGATGAGGAAATGAGGGCAACCCCTTGGAAGGTAAAACATTAAAACTACTCTGAAATTTCCTGTTTGAATTTTGGGTACTGTTTTAGATAGTTCTAATCCATATAGACTGTGTAAATAAGCTACTGTGAGACCCTAGACCTGTTCTAAATTAATTGGGAGGGTTGAATAGGGTAGAAACACCCAAAACCCGTAAACAGCCACCATGGATGGACCTCGGATAGCAGGTCTGAAACAGCTACAATCAAACTGATTTCTGACACTCTGAACCTGATCTAGACACTGATAGGGTCCCAAATACACCAACCCGCGACCCTAGAACACTGATTTGGACCCTCAAAACCGAACCTATAGGTCTCGGCCATGGAATCCAAAATCTGAAATAGGCCCTTAAACTGAAATTTCTAAATGGGATGTTGATCCCCATGGACACACGGTCACAACGAGCCAAGCCACGTGAGGTTTGGTGGAGAAATGAGGCCACGCGACCGAGCTGAAACCCCCATGATAATCGGTTAAACAGAGCTCCACCCGTAATTTCGAGGCACAAAATCGATGCCAAGTTGTTGGTATAACCTGTGGGAATGGTTTGGAACCAAAAACAGTTGGAAACCGTGCTTGAAATGGCACGAAATAGAGAAAAAATGGGGACTGGTGTTAGGGCAACAATACCCTGCACGATGGGGAAGACAGAGTCGACTCGGTCGACTCGCGTGTCGACCCAGACACGTGTCAGTCTACGGGCGTGCCACTGCTTTAGTGGAACGGCACCGTTTTGATGTTTGATGTTTTAAATTTAAAATCTGATCCTACCTGTTTGGTTACGACGATAACAGATTAAATTGGGATTGGGCTAATCCTGAACACGGATAGGGGGGCAAATTGAGGTTAACTAGAATATTTAATTCCGGTTTTCCTGAAGGAACTAAACCGGTTGGTTCTTGATGATTTTGGACCGGTTCACTTGGTGAACCATTGAACCCTTGGGTTTGAACCCCTAAATTATGAAATTATGTTTTCACCCCTATAAGTTCCTGAAATTACGGATTTGTCCCCACTGTTTTAAAGAATTACACAGTGGCCCAGACTTTGGAAAATTTCTTCATTTAAGCCCCTGGAAAATTAATTAAATAATAAAATAATTATTTAATTATTTTATTAAATAGGTAAAATTATAATTTTACCCCTGGACATTAAATATGTCAAACGGAGTCCAAATAAATTAAATAAATAGTGTATTTTCACTATTTCAAATATTCTGGACTCAATGGTACAGTCCGATTTTGGAAATACAGTCCCGAAAAATACAGACCCGTAAGTGATAAATGACCGAACTACCCCTGATGGTACCCAGACCCAAATAAAAATATCAGATAGCCTATTTTGACTATCTCGTGCATTCTGGACTCAACGGTGAGGTCCGTTTAATGAACTGAGGTCCCGAAAAATACAGACACGTAGGTGTAAATGACTGAATTGCCCTTATTGATACTCAGGGCCGATTAAACATAACAGACAGTCCAATTTCATTATGTCGGACACTCTGGACCCAATGGTGAGGTCCATTTTATGAACTGACGTGCCGAAAAATACGACACATGAAATTACCAAATTACCCCTGATACCGTACGAGACCTAAACAAAGTCCGATTGGGACGAAACTGATACCGGTAGGAGCCCAGACACTGGTGAGACTGTATACTTGATTAGATGACGAATCGGGGTCAGAATTACACAAAACGTAAAATGACCAAACTACCCCTGAGCATTGTAAGTGCAAAGTAGAGGTCGAATAAAGGTCAAACTGATCTGATAAATTATCATAGGGATAATTATGAACACTGAAGGGCTAAATAAGACTCTGAGACAGTCAACGCGTAAAACGAGAAATGACCGATGTGTCCCGACGATCTAAAGCAGATACCAAATGAAGTCCAAGGGACTTACAAATTTATACATGAGATATATGGGACGTTCTGAGGACCATGATAGGGTCCGGGGCAAAAATGACAAAATTACCATTTTGCCCCTAAGACTAAATAAGTACCCAACTGATACCGATTAAAGTCTAAAAGACTTAAAACTTCATATATACGATATATGGGATATTCTGAGGGACAGAACAGGGTCCGGGATAAGAATGGCAAAATTACCATTTTGCCCCTATGGTTAAAATGAGAACCTAACTGATACCGATTGGAGTCCAAAGGACGTAGAACTTTGTACTTAAGATATAAAGACTATTCCGAAGACCACGACAGGGTCCGGGACAAGAATGGTAAAATTACCATTTTGCCCCTAAGGTTGAATGAGTGCCTGACTGATAACAATTGAAGTCTAAATGACTTAGGATATAATCCTAATAACTGCTAAGCCTAATCAAAGAAAGAAATAGCCTCGAGTGAGACCCAATGGAAGGGCGATAGGCTATTAGGCTACCTTAGGTAATCCGATAGATACCTAAGATGACGAATGAGACCTGAATGGATGAGTTCTGATCTGTCTGTGATTGATGATTATTATTCAGGATATACATGGAGATGCCTGACGTACCTGGAGGTTATCGGATTATTTATGCAAGGAAATAGGCGTAAACTTTGTGAGTAACTTCTGACACTGTTTTGATACTGTCCCTTGATTTACTGATCTGTTTTGAATGCAATTATTTAAGTGCAATTATTTAAATGCATGTTTTCCGTACTATATCACTTATGACATGGTTTTAGTCTTTTTAAATAATTGACTATATTCCTGATCCCTGTGCTAGCATTCCGTACTGTTTTGCCCGTTTTGAACTGTTGAGATAAAATGGATATATTGAACCATTATTTCTGAAACGATTAAATAAACCATGTGATATAGGCAAAGAACAACATTTTGTTGTATCGTACAGCTTTGTATGGTATACTGTCTGAATGCTATATTGTTTAAATGTATGTACTTAATGTACGCCTTTTGTACCACATTCCACGTGATGTGCTTGTGTCCTTCGAATTAGGAATTCCGTTCAGTTCTGTTATGTGCTGTCCGTTAATGATATGTTTGCCTCGGTTGTTATGTTCCGTCCGGTTCCGACATGTTCCGTCCGTTGATGATCTGTCTGTCTTGATTGATTTATGGTCCAGTTCCGTTATGATCTGTCCGTTGATGATATGTCTTTGTTTTGACTAATGTTTTGTTCCGTTCGATTTTGGTATATTCCGTTCATTGATAATGTGTCTGCCTTGATTGATATATGGTCCAGTTCCGTTGTGTACTATCCGTTGATGATACGTCTGTCTTGATTGAAACATTGTTCAGTCCAGTTATGATTAGTTCCGACAGCGATGTGTCCCTGACTTGATTGTTATATTGTTTCTACCCAGTTCCGTTACGATGTGTCCTGTTCATGATTTGCCTGTGTCCTGATTAGTGTATTGTTTCCGTTTAGTTCCGTTATAATTTTTATCCGTTCGCGATATGCCTTTGCTTGACTGATGTATTGTTACCGTCCGATTCCGTTATATTCCGTCCGTTAATGTTATGTCTGCCTCGATTGATATGTTCCGTCCGGTTTCGACATGTTCCGTCCGTTGATGATCTGTCTGTCTTGATTGATATATGGTCCAGTTCCGTTATGATTCGTTCCGTTAATGAAGAGTCTGTGTCTTGACCGATATATTAGCAATAGTTATTGTTCTGACCGATTGGTTATGTCATGTTCCGATCCGTTTGTATTGTCTGTTCGATTCTGTTTTATTGTACTAGACTGCTTATGAAATGGATTTATAAAAATAGTTATTTTTGTAATGACTAAATTATCCATGTGCCTTGGGAGCACAAAACTGGTTTTGAAACCCATGATAGGGAATCTGTGTTACTCACTGGGCTTATTTAAGCTCACCCCATTATTCTGACATTTTTCAGGAATTACCTCCATTGGATTAGAAGGTACTATGACATGACGTGAATAGGCCAAGTGGCATCTCAAGTAAGGATCTGACGGCACTGAATTGTGGAGACTGGTTTATTGTGGATTGAACCTGGTTATTCCGGTGAGTGGTATGTTATGACTGACTTGACTGATATATACTAGATAGACATGGCTCATGGAACTAATGATACTCTAGAGATATTAGATCTGCTCTGTTGTTATATGCTTGATTTTAGATATGCTCTGAAATTAGAATTGTTGACTGACTGGATTTAGTCTTGCTCTGTGATACATATACTTATGATGGATAAGTGAGTTGCATTCCCGTGATACAAAGAAAAAGTTTTAAATTCCGCTGCATCTGACCCTACAGTTGGAGTGCAATTCGTCGGAAAGTTCAGAATTTGCCTTTGGTTGGTCGCGTCGCGACCGACTGGCAGTCACGTCCTCGACATCCGCGTAGGGTGGGGTTCGGGATGTGACAATTGTGGTATCAGAGCAAAGGTTGAAAGATAATTAAGATTATCAGAACCGAAATTGGTAAAGTTTTGAAATCAACTAGTATCACAGAGCAATATCAGAGCATTAGGTTATGGATTAAGAACCACAGAGTACCTGAGCCATAGATCTTAAGTTCCACTTTTGGGAGATCTGATGTGAAGTTATGAAAGTCTTCATAATAGACGATAGGCCTGTAATTCTGAGGCATCTGAGGACTGGGGATTTTCTGGGTCTGATATGAACTGGTGTAATTTGAGGTTGTAGACTTATGATACTTAGAGACATGTCCATACGAATAATTATGGACATAGCAACCGAAAGGAAGTGACAGTAGGTCTGTTGACTCCGACATTGACACTTGCAATTATGGATAGCAAGTGAATCACTTGTAGGATGACAAGTGATTAAATGATCCTAGTGGATGATTTCCACTTATTTGAGGATGACTACCCGATTGATCTGATATGAGATAAGTCTGATAATTGAATCTTGAGGAGATTATACAATTGTGGCTGTAAGGTCTGACCGAATGGGAATAGCTGTATCTGATATGGAGCCTGTATGGAACTGATACAAAATATCTTCTCGATAGAAAAATAGTATCCCGAATGATACGGCGGTCCGAGAGACAAATAAAGAGGGGAGATTATGATGACAGAATCTCCTAGATATGAGCAACCAAGTTTTGAGGACAAAACTTTTCTGAAGAGGGGTAGGATGTAACACCCCGACTCTGTATAATTAATAATTAAATAATTAATTATTAATTAATACCGGCTTAGGGAATAATTAAGGAAATTAACCTTAATCTCCCGGTGGTCACACTAGACCAATAGAATGACAAAACATGTCCGAGAATAGGGTACAACACCCGAACCTAATTACCAATTAATTAGGTGAAATAATGTCAATTTAACACTGACGGAATTTGAATTAATTAACCATAGAAATCCCGAATGACTAATAAATGACACGGAACCTCTGACACTGTAGATAACTAAAATATGAAACTCTCGAAACAAACCGCATCGAAAAAGGAATTACGGAATGAAAGTTATGAGGCAAACATCAGAAACTGAATTAACGTGCAGCCAAACAGGGCCTTAGCCCAAAATGTGGAAAAATGGCCAAATTGGTGGTCAAGGGGAATTGAACCCTTGACCTATGGAGAGAATGAATTCCATCCAAAAACTTACCGATTGGGCCACCCACACCTTTGTGCATATATATACAACTTAATTGTATATATCTCTGTATTGCCCAACTTGCCACCCAAATCAACCAATGGCAACCCATGCAAACCCCACATGATTGACTGAATCACCCCTACATCAGCCCACCTCAGCTCACATGACTCTCTGATTTTCAGTCATCTCATTGATGTATATACATATAGAGATATTATGTATAGGTATACTAGGAGAAAATGGTGATGCTCTAAAATGAAAATGTCTGCTATAATGAGAGACAGATCTGTTGGGGTAAGACATATAGAGTGAGAGGGTGGTTAGGTGAGCCTTGCATGTGTATGTGTTCATGGCTTGAGCATGTATGTACAAGCTTGGGTGTGTGCATGTCATCCGTTGGAAAGGGATGCACCAAAGAGAACTGAGGGCTAAGCAACACACGACTGCACTGGTGCAACATGCACAGAAACCACAACCGAGCCATGGATGAGGAAATGAGGGCCACCCCTTGGAAGGTAAAACATTAAAACTACTCTGAAATTTCCTGTTTGAATTTTGGGTACTGTTTTAGATAGTTCTAATCCATATAGACTGTGTAAATAAGCTACTGTGAGACCCTAGACCTGTTCTAAATTAATTGGGAGGGTTGAATAGGGTAGAAACACCCAAAACCCGTAAACAGCTACCATGGATGGACCTCGGATAGCAGGTCTGAAACAGCTACAATCAAACTGATTTCTGACACTCTGAACCTGATCTAGACACTGATAGGGTCCCAAATACACCAACCCGCGACCCTAGAACACTGATTTGGACCCTCAAAACCGAACCTATAGGTCTCGGCCATGGAATCCAAAATCTGAAATAGGCCCTTAAACTGAAATTTCTAAATGGGATGTTGATCCCCATGGACACACGGTCACAACGAGCCAAGCCACGTGAGGTTTGGTGGAGAAATGAGGCCACGCGACCGAGCTGAAACCCCCATGATAATCGGTTAAACAGAGCTCCACCCGTAATTTCGAGGCACAAAATCGATGCCAAGTTGTTGGTATAACCTGTGGGAATGGTTTGGAACCAAAAACAGTTGGAAACCGTGCTTGAAATGGCACGAAATAGAGAAAAAATGGGGACTGGTATTAGGGCAACAATACCCTGCACGATGGGGAAGACAGAGTCGACTCGGTCGACTCGCGTGTCGACCCAGACACGTGTCAGTCTACGGGCGTGCCACTGCTTTAGTGGAACGGCACCGTTTTGATGTTTGATGTTTTAAATTTAAAATCTGATCCTACCTGTTTGGTTACGACGATAACAGATTAAATTGGGATTGGGCTAATCCTGAACACGGATAGGGGGGCAAATTGAGGTTAACTAGAATATTTAATTCCGGTTTTCCTGAAGGAACTAAACCGGTTGGTTCTTGATGATTTTGGACCGGTTCACTTGGTGAACCATTGAACCCTTGGGTTTGAACCCCTAAATTATGAAATTATGTTTTCACCCCTATAAGTTCCTGAAATTACGGATTTGTCCCCACTGTTTTAAAGAATTACACAGTGGCCCAGACTTTGGAAAATTTCTTCATTTAAGCCCCTGGAAAATTAATTAAATAATAAAATAATTATTTAATTATTTTATTAAATAGGTAAAATTATAATTTTACCCCTGGACATTAAATATGTCAAACGGAGTCCAAATAAATTAAATAAATAGTGTATTTTCACTATTTCAAATATTCTGGACTCAATGGTACAGTCCGATTTTGGAAATACAGTCCCGAAAAATACAGACCCGTAAGTGATAAATGACCGAACTACCCCTGATGGTACCCAGACCCAAATAAAAATATCAGATAGCCTATTTTGACTATCTCGTGCATTCTGGACTCAACGGTGAGGTCCGTTTAATGAACTGAGGTCCCGAAAAATACAGACACGTAGGTGTAAATGACTGAATTGCCCTTATTGATACTCAGGGCCGATTAAACATAACAGACAGTCCAATTTCATTATGTCGGACACTCTGGACCCAATGGTGAGGTCCATTTTATGAACTGACGTGCCGAAAAATACGACACATGAAATTACCAAATTACCCCTGATACCGTACGAGACCTAAACAAAGTCCGATTGGGACGAAACTGATACCGGTAGGAGCCCAGACACTGGTGAGACTGTATACTTGATTAGATGACGAATCGGGGTCAGAATTACACAAAACGTAAAATGACCAAACTACCCCTGAGCATTGTAAGTGCAAAGTAGAGGTCGAATAAAGGTCAAACTGATCTGATAAATTATCATAGGGATAATTATGAACACTGAAGGGCTAAATAAGACTCTGAGACAGTCAACGCGTAAAACGAGAAATGACCGATGTGTCCCGACGATCTAAAGCAGATACCAAATGAAGTCCAAGGGACTTACAAATTTATACATGAGATATATGGGACGTTCTGAGGACCATGATAGGGTCCGGGGCAAAAATGACAAAATTATCATTTTGCCCCTAAGACTAAATAAGTACCCAACTGATACCGATTAAAGTCTAAAAGACTTAAAACTTCATATATACGATATATGGGATATTCTGAGGGACAGAACAGGGTCCGGGATAAGAATGGCAAAATTACCATTTTGCCCCTATGGTTAAAATGAGAACCTAACTGATACCGATTGGAGTCCAAAGGACGTAGAACTTTGTACTTAAGATATAAAGACTATTCCGAAGACCACGACAGGGTCCGGGACAAGAATGGTAAAATTACCATTTTGCCCCTAAGGTTGAATGAGTGCCTGACTGATAACAATTGAAGTCTAAATGACTTAGGATATAATCCTAATAACTGTTAAGCCTAATCAAAGAAAGAAATAGCCTCGAGTGAGACCCAATGGAAGGGCGATAGGCTATTAGGCTACCTTAGGTAATCCGATAGATACCTAAGATGACGAATGAGACCTGAATGGATGAGTTCTGATCTGTCTGTGATTGATGATTATTATTCAGGATATACATGGAGATGCCTGACGTACCTGGAGGTTATCGGATTATTTATGCAAGGAAATAGGCGTAAACTTTGTGAGTAACTTCTGACACTGTTTTGATACTGTCCCTTGATTTACTGATCTGTTTTGAATGCAATTATTTAAGTGCAATTATTTAAATGCATGTTTTCCGTACTATATCACTTATGACATGGTTTTAGTCTTTTTAAATAATTGACTATATTCCTGATCCCTGTGCTAGCATTCCGTACTGTTTTGCCCGTTTTGAACTGTTGAGATAAAATGGATATATTGAACCATTATTTCTGAAACGATTAAATAAACCATGTGATATAGGCAAAGAACAACATTTTGTTGTATCGTACAGCTTTGTATGGTATACTGTCTGAATGCTATATTGTTTAAATGTATGTACTTAATGTACGCCTTTTGTACCACATTCCACGTGATGTGCTTGTGTCCTTCGAATTAGGAATTCCGTTCAGTTCTGTTATGTGCTGTCCGTTAATGATATGTTTGCCTCGGTTGTTATGTTCCGTCCGGTTCCGACATGTTCCGTCCGTTGATGATCTGTCTGTCTTGATTGATTTATGGTCCAGTTTCGTTATGATCTGTCCGTTGATGATATGTCTTTGTTTTGACTAATGTTTTGTTCCGTTCGATTCTGGTATATTCCGTTCATTGATAATGTGTCTGCCTTGATTGATATATGGTCCAGTTCCGTTGTGTACTGTCCGTTGATGATACGTCTGTCTTGATTGAAACATTGTTCAGTCCAGTTATGATTAGTTCCGACAGCGATGTGTCCCTGACTTGATTGTTATATTGTTTCTACCCAGTTCCGTTACGATGTGTCCTGTTCATGATTTGCCTGTGTCCTGATTAGTGTATTGTTTCCGTTTAGTTCCGTTATAATTTTTATCCGTTCGCGATATGCCTTTGCTTGACTGATGTATTGTTACCGTCCGATTCCGTTATATTCCGTCCGTTAATGTTATGTCTGCCTCGATTGATATGTTCCGTCCGGTTTCGACATGTTCCGTCCGTTGATGATCTGTCTGTCTTGATTGATATATGGTCCAGTTCCGTTATGATTCGTTCCGTTAATGAAGAGTCTGTGTCTTGACCGATATATTAGCAATAGTTATTGTTCTGACCGATTGGTTATGTCATGTTCCGATCCGTTTGTATTGTCTGTTCGATTCTGTTTTATTGTACTAGACTGCTTATGAAATGGATTTATAAAAATAGTTATTTTTGTAATGACTAAATTATCCATGTGCCTTGGGAGCACAAAACTGGTTTTGAAACCCATGATAGGGAATCTGTGTTACTCACTGGGCTTATTTAAGCTCACCCCATTATTCTGACATTTTTCAGGAATTACCTCCATTGGATTAGAAGGTACTATGACATGACGTGAATAGGCCAAGTGGCATCTCAAGTAAGGATCTGACGGCACTGAATTGTGGAGACTGGTTTATTGTGGATTGAACCTGGTTATTCCGGTGAGTGGTATGTTATGACTGACTTGACTGATATATACTAGATAGACATGGCTCATGGAACTAATGATACTCTAGAGATATTAGATCTGCTCTGTTGTTATATGCTTGATTTTAGATATGCTCTGAAATTAGAATTGTTGACTGACTGGATTTAGTCTTGCTCTGTGATACATATACTTATGATGGATAAGTGAGTTGCATTTCCGTGATACAAAGAAAAAGTTTTAAATTCTGCTGCATCTGACCCTACAGTTGGAGTGCAATTCGTCGGAAAGTTCAGAATTTGCCTTTGGTTGGTCGCGTCGCGACCGACTGGCAGTCACGTCCTCGACATCCGCGTAGGGTGGGGTTCGGGATGTGACAATAATAAAGTGTAACTCTTTAGGTTTTGATTAAAAGTGAGCACAGACACCTACAATAAAAGCAATATTAGGTCTACTACAAGTAATATTAAGTAGACTACCTATCATACTCCTATACAATATGGGATCAACATTTTTGCATGTGGTGTCTATGCTAAGCTTCGTGCTTGTACTCATAGGAGTCTCAACATGCTTAACACTTTCCATGCCAAATTTCTTTACCAACTCCTTGGCATATTTGGTTTGAGAGATAAAAATGCCATCTTTCATTTGTTGTACTAGGAGTCCAAGAAAGTGTAAAGCCTTGTTATTTTAATAGAAATTAAAAAAATAATTAATGTTATATAAATTTAATTGAGTAAATTAAAGTAGTGGTACATGAAATGTAAATTATACCCAATAAAAATAAAAATGGATACGTGCAAATGAATTTAAAAGAATTTAGACTTTCTTACGATTGTAAAAAAAAGACAAAAAGACCATTAATGAGATAATTGAGGAAAGGAAAGAATATGGGTAGATGGGTAATTGTATACATAAAAATGGTTAAAAGTGAGTGGTCAAAGGTTTTAATGTGGCTGAATCTCCACCACACAATTAATTCCAGACAAGCCAACACAGCTACACCTAAAACACACACATAGTTAAAATATGGCTAGGCTGGGGCAGAACACATACACACGCACACTGCTAGATAGCAGAGAGAAAAAGAGAGAAAGAGGGAAAGAAAGGAAAAAAAAAAAAAAGAAGAAAAAGAAGAATCAAACAAGATGGAACTCTTCAAAAAGGATCCTCTCATTTGCTTTGAATACCAAAAGTTGGGATATATAAATGCTGAATGTCCCCAACTCAAAAGGGGTGGGAAGAATAGCAAAAAGAATGAAATGAAAACCACATGGGATGATTTAAAAGAAGAATCAAGTGACCAAAAAGTGGCCAGTTTCTACCTTATAGAAAAAGAAGATGAGGTGATCTTTAACCTTAACCTCTCTCCTAGTTATGAAAAACCTCAAGATACATTTGAAGAATTTCATGATGAGCTTAAGAAACTTTCTTTCAAAAATGTTGATTTCAAAAAAAGAATTTCTCTTTTTTAAATGAAGTAAAAGATCTAAATGACATTTTGAAAAAGAAAAATGAACAACTTTGCTTGAAAAGCAACAATTTTGAAAATCTTGAAATAGAATATTCTTCTCTCCAAATGAAAGTTGAAGATTTATACTTCACTTTAAAGAAGTTTATTATAGGAAAGTGAAATCTTTGATAAAATTATCTCACAACAAATCTGTGTGTTTGATAAGGCTGGTTGGTGTTATAATACCTATACAAACTAAAAGTCGTATCAAAACTTCTTTTTAAAAACTTCAAGTTCAAACTCATCAAGTTATGCTTATTCTTCAAATGGGTAAAGAAAATACTTGAAGTACAAAAGAAAAATGGTTTGAGTTCCAAAGGGACATCTACTTCCTAAGGCTAACTAAAAAGGGCCCAAAAAATATTTGGGGACCAAAGGGAGTCACCTAAGTGACTTTTGTAGGTGTGTCTCAAATCTTCTTCAAGTAAGGACAAATGGTTTCTTGCTAGTGGATGCTCAAAACACATGACTGAGGACAAGGCCAAGTTCACATATTTTACACCAAAGGATGGAGGATATGTGAGCTTTGAAGATAAGTCAACAAGTAAAATTGTTACCATTGGAATTTTAGGTAAAAAATCTTCTCTCTATGTATTTTGAAAATTTATTGCTTGTTAATGGTTTGAAACATTATTTGCTTAGCATTAGTCAAATTTGTGATAAAGTTTATGTTTCTATGTTTGAATCTAATACATGTTTAATAAAAAATGCATATAACCATGAAAATGGGTTGTTTGTTGCATATTAAGATAATAATATTCGCTCTATAAATTTTGATGATATTGTCTCTCAAAATATTAAGTTGTTTGCAGTAATAAATGAAAATAGTTGGTTGTGGCATAGAAAATTAGGTCATATTAGTATGGATTTGATTTCAAACTTATCTAGGCATGAACTAGTTAAGGGCTTACCCAAAACTAAATTCATAAAAGATGTTGTTTCTGGTGTATGCCAACGAGGCAAACAAACAAAGTCCTCTTTCAAAAAGAATAAGGATATCTCAACCTTAAGGCCTTTACAACTATTGTATTTGGACTTGTTTGGACCAAATAGAGTAGCAAGTCTTAGAAGAAAATACTATGTCTTTGTAATTATTGATGATTACTCAAGATATATTTGGGTAGTCTTCCTTGTTCACAAATATGAGGTTTAAAAATTTTTGTAAGAGAATCTAAAATAAAAAATGCTACCTCATAAACGATCTAAGAAGTGATAGAGGTAGAAAATTTGTTAATAAAGACAATGAAAAATATTGTGATAAAAATGAAGTTGGACATGATTTTTCTACACTTGGAACTCCTCAATAAAATGGTGTAATTCAAAGAAAAAATGGATCTCTCCAAAAAATGAGTAAAACAACTCTAAATGAACGTAATCTACCTAAATATTTTTGGACTGAAACGATGAACACTACTTGTTGTGTAATTAATAAGGTATACATAACACCAAAGCTTAACAAAATACCCTATGTGTAACACCCCGACCCAATCTTATAGAGTAATTACAAATAATGATGATTATTATTGGAGATTCACCCTAATGATTGTGGACATTTGTGCTTGATGCAAATAGTCTATGAATTTAGAAAAAAAGACACATTTGTGTACAATTAGCCATTAAATTGGTGATGGTCATTCTTAAAAACATGATTGAATGGCAAAGATTAATTCTAGATGACAAATCCTAGTAAGTGTTAATTATTGATTAAAACGTGAGTGATTTTAGGTAAATTATTAACAAGTACACTTAATTGCAACTAAGGTCCCTAATTCAATTGTGTAATTAAGTATGATACATTGGGACATGATGATATTATGAGACATCATAATAAGATGATGATATGAAGTATTATGTTTGATCAAGATGCCACATGACAAGTGTGGTGTACTTACACCACAAATAACTTGAGCATACATATATATTGAAGATAGTGGAATTCTTTATGAATTTCTACTAAAAAATCTTATTTTTAAGATGATAAATACATGATAAAGTGATGAGATAGGAAATCTTGAAGTGGCCATGGGTGATAGGTGATAGGCCAAGAAGGGATTTCAAGTGCCATTTGGCACAACAATCTTATCAAAGAATCAAACCATATATAAATCCTTCTCACATAGCAATAATGTTGTGATTGTGTTGAGAGTAAGTTGTGGTTTGTCTACCTAGCCGAGAGAGATGAAAAGAAATGGGTGCATGTGTGTATATATGTCATGACCCAAGTTCTAAAACCCAAAGGTGGCCTGATTATTGATAGACTATCAATAAAGTCTATAGGGTTTTGTTGTCATAGAGTCACTTGGTATTTTTCAATGTCAACCCCCTTATTTAGTTATTAATTAATTCATCATGATACTTTAAGTTTAACCATTTAGCCTCTTAAATAACCCTAATAATTCATCTTAGGTCTTAAGATATGTTAATTTGCAATTAAATAAACTTTAATCAATCATTGAAGCCTAGTTGGGGTAACCTTCTTAGAGTTTACATTTGAAATCATCATTTAGGTTCACTTGCGCCCATTAAAATCAAAAGTATCTAATAAATTTTAGTTCTTTTTTAACCCTCAATAAATATATGAAAAACACTGTAGACCGATCAACCGGATCTCCAAAAGAATTTCAGAACTAAAATCCTTCAAAAGACGGGTCACCTAATTCGGTTGAACCTCTATCTGCTTACCTTGTGTTTTCAACTCTAATTTGGCCACCTAATTCAAATCCAATGCTTGCTAACTCGATTTTCCACACCATGTCACATTTTAAACTATATTCCCATGGGATTTCATACCATGAAGCCATTGATAATACCTACAAATTCTCAAAACATACAAGCATTTTAATGATTTCAAGAGTTCTAACTCGCTCTATTTAACCCAAAACACTACCAACACTTCATATCTCAATCTTCCAAATCCAACATCATCAATAAAAATAATGCAAAATATTTATGAGTTTAATAAACATGCACTACAATTTTTCCAAAGTCATAGTGATACCTCTACATCAAAGATGAAATAGTAATATAGAGGCTTTACATATGTTTCGTGAATATATCCAAAAAGTTTACATATCTCGCATAAAGTATTAGCATGCTTAACCATTACAAAATATGAGTTGTAATTTAATACAGAAAATGGAGTTTCTTTCATCAAACAAAAGGAAACACATAAATGCTATAAGAAAACAAAGTGGCTTTCCATTATTAAGTCCCCAAATATGCTCAAAATGGTCTTTCAAGTGCTTCACTATCATGGCATGGGCTCTTTAATATTATTAAAGGCAAAGTGTAATTCTTTAATATTATTAAAGACAAAGTGTTGGCCTTACTCTGATATCAAGCCCACATAACCCTAGACCTATTTTTGGAATTAGCCCTACTCTGATATCAATTCCACTGGGACTAGCCCTACTCCAATATCAATTCCACCAGGACCGGCCCTACTCTGATATCAATCCTAAAATGACCCCGCGCGGGTTTACGACCCTAAACCAAGTGAAGACTCTATCCCCAACTCATACAAAGGTGTTGGGTCATGGACAAAATTGTTACATTTTATGTGTACTCGATATTTTGTTTATACCAAGGCATTTATACTTCAATCCATACTTCTAAAAACACAATGAATCAATACATAAGCATTTCAACAAATTCTTAGCGTGCAACAACAATATACATGCTTGTACAAACCAAGAATACAAATTAGACATGCCAAATGACAATATCTAGGTCTCATTTTCTAATCAAATAGATAATATAACATACAAATAGAGAAAATGTAAAGAGACACATCATACAATTTTATTTACATTCATTTTGATTGGTACACAACTACATAAAATGTCAAAATATACACAAGAATATCTCTATGCAAAAGAAATCTATAAATGAGTCATAATCATCATATTTTCAACCTAACATTAGAAATATTACTTTTGTTTCGATGTTTGATGTGGTTTTAATAAAAAAACCCCCCAATTTTCTTGGACACCCTATCTTTGGTCATCCTAAACAAAACTCCCAATGTCATCTAGTGCACCAATGTCACTTGTTGTATAGTTGAATATATGATTTGATTTCACAAGAAATTGTAAAAAAGAATAAGACTTAATGAAGGAAATAGGGTTCCTCATTTTTAGCCGTGAGAGAGAGAGGGAGAGAGAAATTAGATTTTTGAGTGTGTTTGTAGAGACCAAAGATTCTCTTTTGGTCAAATGACCATTTTACCTCATTTTAAGTGGCCTACCTTTATTCTAACTTTTTCTTTTGGCAACTTTCATCCCCAAGACATGTAATTACACTCCCATGCCTATTCCTTGCCTTGGATACCCTCTTGACCAATAAAGAGGCACCATGTGTCTAAGTCTAAAGTACCTACCAAGCTTCTTATAGAAGCTTTGTGCACTCACCAATGTGCCACATGGCCAATTGGCCAAACGTGTGTGCATGAAAATAAACTATCTTGGAATTATACCAAAATTAGCACCTTAGCTAATTTCGACACACTGATTCCCAATATGTCCTCAATTTCTCCAAATCCAATCATTAGAATTTTCATAATTATCTGCATCTTGTATTTCAATGTGTGGCCCTCAGGCCCACACCAGTCTCGAATAAATTGCTAAAACCTCAATTCAATCTCAAAATATCATACTGATGGTTTACTAATCGATTTCACAATTGTTCTGGCACATCTTCATTTAATTAATCACCTATCCTTAATTTAGACTAAAAAATTACCAAATTTCCCTTTGGTAGTTTTTCTGGTCTTTACGTATTCATACACCTTGTGTGTGAAATTGTACAATGACTACATCATGATTATGCCTATATTGGGCTATCTGTAGTAGCCATAGATTGTTGTAGTGACAATAGTAATGTTAACTGGGTAATTGGTATATAGTTGATTATAGTGTAAATTTATTGTCGTCAGTATAACTTTAATTGCATCGAATTGATATCTTGCTTCTAGCGAATTATTTATTGCAATTTTATAATTGATTGACAAATTAATTATTCCTCTGATCACCAAATTGATTGTGTTGAATTCTCAAATTAATCTATTGTATTTCAAATTGATTTAATGTTTGATTGATGTTTTAAATTGTAATGGTTCACATCTTGTACTGATTGATTGATTGAAAAACTTAGATCGGTGAAGAATTGATTAAATCTTCTTTTAACTTCAAAACTCCATTGGTTAAAACCCATAACAAAGTGCCTTGATTACTCATGAGCTTAGAAAAGCTCATATGGATTTATTCAAACATTTTCAGGTCTATTATAGAGAAAAGAAAAGATAGTAAGTTAAGATTGAGAAGTTTTTGAGCTTAGAAGGAACATGAAAGAGATGTAGCATAGAATATTGCAATTGTTTTGAGGATGACATGCGAATAGTAGGCAACAACTTAGATCAAGAAGAAGTACGATAGACTAGCAGACCTGTGTTATTTGTTAGTTATTTAATGAATATATATAATGTCACGACCCGAAACCCACCCTATGCGGATCTCGTGTCGCAGGGCCGACCCGAAAGTCGTCCCTACTTTTTCCATTCCTGTGTCATAGTACTAATATGCAAAGTACTAAAATCTTAAAACAATAACAGCGGAAGTCTTATCAATAACCATAATCAGCGGAAGTCTTTTCAATACATGATATGGTTCTACAATAACAAAAATAAGAACCAGACATAACCAGCACCCATGGGTGGTGAATACATAGGAGAACTAAACATAGACTGGTATAGTTCCTCAAAATGTCCTCCTACGCTCTCAGACTCCTACTGGGGTCTTGTAGTGTCATTACCTGAAATGGGGGTAAATAGGGTGGAATGAGCTACGAGAGCTCAGTAAGTAAAAACAGATCTCCGACACTGGTATCGATGAAATATGAATCCATGAATAAGATTATGATAGCCAATCATAAGAAAAGAGATGCTGGGATAGCCAATGAGAACAGTTTCCCTGAGGGCCAATGAACAATAGGTCACAATGTACAATTAGGAGTAAATGGATACAACATCAACATGAAACTCTCAATAACAATGTATCAACATGAATGTACTTCCATAATAAATCGATCACAATCAAATCAATAAAGGATGTCCTCTCAATGTAAGATAAGTCATAAGAAATAGTGTCATTTAACAATTATAGTCATATCAATCAAATAAAAGATGCTTTTATTCTGTGTCAGGGCTCGGCACACCCTCGGTCTTTTGGGGCCCGGCATACGCCCTAGTGAATTGCCATATGTCCGTTCACGGACTTGCCCGTAGGTCTCCAGTCAATCAGAAAGCATCAAATGGATATTGTGACTGAACACAAATCCGGTATACATAAACATTACATGATTATAAGGGATTCCATAAGAGTATAAAAATGGAATATCATATATACAATGAAAGCATAACAGTAGGCCTTTCAAGGCATGGATCAACATGATAATAATGATATAGCAGTCAATCAATGTCCACAAGATAGAACAATATCACATTGTGGAAAACAAATAATATCAGATACGTTCAAGAGTACAAGTTTGGCAGTAAGGAGAATAAACTTGGCTTGGAAACACCATATGGAAGAGAAAGTGAATTTACTTACCTCTAAATGCAGTCCTATATCAGAAATCCATGAGTTTGCCCTTTTCTTTCGAGTTCCCTATATATAAGTGGATACATCTCAGAATTAATGTTATTCATCAAATTTTATGCCTTGCTATCTTCAGTATCTCTAACACTAATTTAGACTTTACCATTGAGTCCGGAACGCCGAAGAAAGTCGGTTTAGGCATTCTTAGAATTTCAAGGCATGATAATAATGATATAGCAGTCAATCAATGTCCACAAGATAGAACAATATCACATTGTGGAAAACAAATAATATCAGATACGTTCAAGAGTACAAGTTTGGCAGTAAGGAGAATAAACTTGGCTTGGAAACACCATATGGAAGAGAAAGTGAATTTACTTACCTCTAAATGCAGTCCTATATCAGAAATCCGTGAGTTTACCCTTTTCTTTCGAGTTCCCTATATATAAGTGGATACATCTCAGAATTAATGCTATTCATCAAATTTCATGCCTTGCTATCTTCAGTATCTCTAACACTAATTTAGACTTTACCATTGAGTCCGGAACGCCGAAGAAAGTCGGTTTAGGCATTCTTAGAATTTAATTCGGCTTTGACATGTTAGGGGCAATTTGGTAATTTATACCTTAACGTGTCTAAATTTTTCAGAGTCTCATCTCGTGAAACGAACCCCACCATTAGATTCAGAATATTTAAATTAGTCAAAATCCACTATTTGTTTATTTAATTCGGACCTCGTTTGACTTATTTATAGGGCAGGGGCATTTTGGTCATTTTGACATTTTTACGGGTCTTAAATTTTTTGGGACCTCATCTCATGTCGTGGACCTCACCAATGGACTCAGGAGGTCCGAGATAATAGGAATACGTATATAACTTATCTTAATTGGACACCGGGCATTTCGGGTCTATTTAATTTAATTAAATAATTTTAATTAAATTAAATTCATATAATATGATATATATATATATATATATATATTGTTTGCAATATATTAACGGATGAAATGGGTGGCACGCTGGCCAACGTGTCACCTCTCCCTCAAAAGATACCGCGTTCGAATCATACAAGGTGCAATCGCACCTTTTTATTTTCTGATTTGATTTATAATAGAATATATAATATATATATATATATATATATATACACACTCTGTTGGTAATTGTTCACATGTGTGCGCGTGGCCAAGTGGTAAAAGGAGAGGGTTGGGCACGTGAGGTCAGGGGTTCGAACCCTAGGGACTGCAATTTTTCCTTCTTCTTTTAAAAACTTAACAGTTTTATATATATATATATATATATATACACGTATTAGCCCCAAACGACGCCGTTGTATTAATGCGGTGGCAACTCTAGAAACCACCACGTATCCGAGTCGACTCAGTTAGGGTTTTTAAAACCGAATTGACCCACTATTGTCTTCCCCAACGAATCCTCCTTGTTGCCCTAATTTTCGAAGCTTAAAAGCTTTCATTTTCGTGCGTTTTGGTTTGCTCAAACTCCACTGTTTTTAACCTAATCCATTTCTGGAACAACAAGGATCATTTTGGCATTCGTTTTAGAGGTTGTATTGGCCTCGCGAGTTCGGGCAGAGGGTTGATAATCCAACCTGCAACTCGTTCGTAAATGCTCATTTTTTAGCCAAATTACATGGGGTTTGTTCTGTTATGATCCTTTCTTCATGTGGTTTCAGTTTCCATTCATAAAAGTGGGTTTAACAGTGATTTCGTGAGGTTGGGTTTTGAAACCCGTACCTGCAACTTGACCTTTGAAGGTCATTTCTAGGGCTTTGTGATCGCGTTCATGCATTTTTAGAATGCCAGTAGGGTCTAGTTCAGGTCTCGATAAGCCAAATGGGATTTGGTGGTGACGGATTCAGACCTGTTGTAAGCAAGGTCTCCCATGGCTGCCTTGTGTACGGTTGAGGGTTTCTAATGTTTTCATGGCCTGATTTTATGCTTAATCATGTCTAAACATATTATAACCATCACATACTCAAAATCAAAGCTTAAAACAGTTCATACGTAGAGAAATTCTAGAGAGAGAAAAATGATAGTTCCATGTATTCTCACCTTTCTCCTTCGGTTTCTCTCCTCTTTTCCCTTGCTTTCCTCCTCTGAATATCCCAGAACTCTCTCTCTCTCTCTCTCTCTCTCTCTCTCTCTTTCTCTCTTTTCGTGTGATTAAATAGTGGTGTGGGCAGGTGTATTCAATTATGTATATATGTATATAGGTGGATATACTTGATCATTGCAAATTCTGATTTCCCCACCAACTAGCTTTCCTCTTGCTTGTTGCAGCAACTCAAATGAGTGCTCTTCATGTTACTATTTGACGCAGGCCATCATTGGCTGTGTGGGTTTGTTTTGTTTTGCATGTATATATATATATATATATACATATAATATAACTCACACTCTAATACACACCTCTCCACCGACACACACACACTTTCCCTCTTCTGCACACACATACTTTAAACATTTACTTATATATATATATATATATATTTTAATATACACACATGCATGTTATTCACACATGTATACATACTTGGTCACATGTATTCATACACAATACACCTTTTAGTGTGTGTAGGTGTGTGTGTCTTGATATTTAATTATAACTAATTATTAATTAAATTAATTAATCATTTTAAATTAATTAATTGTTTTCTTAAGTGTAGGCATCTTTACACTAATTTTCTCTTAACCTCAGTAATTGCACACATGCACCGTATTTTAGATATATTGCATGTGTATACGTATGCATGCATGCATGGAACTGCACGTGTGCACGTATTACGAGGCTGGGTTCTGGGTCACTAGACATGGCCCGGCATTGGTCACATAACTGACAGGGTTCACATTTTAAGATCGTGCAATGAAATCGGTATTCATCAAAATATAGAGTTTAAACATCTCGGGTTACAACTGATAGTACGCTACTCGACCCAGCTTACCTCGGTATACGTGCTAACCTGCGTCAGGGTATTACATATAATGGGCTCACAATGTTATAAACTTTACACAAATTGTACAATGTATATTTATGAAGTAGTTTTACGTTGCAAGTATGATTGCATTAACTCAAAAAAACACCTATGAATTTTCGTTATTGACTATTGATTTAAAAATGTAATTAACTTGGGACTGAATCGAAGGCCTTACAACTAGTCACATTCTGCAATCTACATAAGGTAGGTTCCGATATAGGACTACACCTCGACTAGTACTTGTTGATTCACTTTGGCAGCATTTTTACTAGGGCTTCTTAGATCAAGCCCTTGGTTTGGGTAGGGCTTCGGCTAGGACTCCTTGGTTCGGGATCTTTTGGATAGCACTTCAGTCTTGTGCAATGGTAAGGACCTTGGAGGTTTTATGTGTAGGAGTGGAAAAAGAACGGATAGACATTACTTTAGCAGCATTTGGATATTAAATTTAGGTCCCTTAAGATGGTGGTCAAGTGGGTTTAATTATAGGCAAAATATGGAGATTTGACCTAATGGCCCATAATGAATCTCACCAATAGAAGGTTGAGATCATGCCTTGAATGATAATTACTATAAATTAAAAATAAAAAAAATATATACTAATTATCCTATGAATGAATATCCTAATTAAATAATTTAAAATGAAAATGAAAAATGGTAAGAACCAATGAAATGCCTATCTACCATGATGAACCAATGAGACACTAAAAAAATTATAGTTTAATTCTAATTAAACTCTAAAAATGGTATAATTAAGGAGAAGTTTCCTAACCATCTAAACTCTCTATATATAATAAATAAGTGAACCAATGGCATGATTGTCTATAACTTGTAGGCCAATCATAATGCACCTAAATGAAATAGGTCAATGAATATTTTAAATGAAATGGACCAATCATATGAATGTCTACTATTTATAGACCAATCACAATCAAGATGACACCTAATGCACTAATGAGATTTAAGATAAATCACATTTAAAATATGATAAATCCTAAAATACAAATGGTAAATCCTAAAAATAAAAATGATAATTATCATTCAAGATTACCAAATTGCCCCCAATTTGGTGGAGAGTCTTTAGATTGCCCCCCATGACATAAGAAATGACCAAATTGCCAATAATTGTCCTTAAATGGATGAAATTACCAAATTACCCCCAAATGGGTAAAGTGGCATGGAAATTATAGAAACACCTTTCAAATGATTAAAGTGACCTACTAAGGGTAAGACTATGCCAGAATTACCAAAACGTCCTTTAAAGGGAAAAATGGTGCCAAAATTATCGATATACCCCTAGGTGCCGAAATTTACAAAATGACCAAAGTGCCCTCAGTGGCTGAAATATGTGAAATTACTAAAATACCCCTAGGCAAGAAATATTATAGTAACGTATGAAAAATGATGAAACTACCCCTATGCAATCAAGGGTCACAAAATGAGGTATCTACAAAAACATTTAGTTATCCATGATTAAGAACATTTTGATGCTGTATTAAAGCATGCCATGTTTAAAACTGTATCTTAACTAAAATTGCATCATAATGGTGAAATAGGTGTACCAAAAATGCATTAGACAAGAATAATGGCACTAAACTGTATCTTAACTAAAATTGTATCTAACTGGTAAAGCAAGTGTACCAAAAATGCATTAGGCAAGAATAATGGCACCATTTCAATGTACAAGGTTACTTAGCTGTGGTCCAAATTCCATGATTATATCCTTATTGACTTGCTTCTATAGTCAACTTGTTTTTCTTTCCGTACTAGTGATCTTGGATCATAGAGCATAACATATTTGACACTGAGTTAGAATATATCTTAGCTTATAATTTTAGTTGCTCAATACTTCTAGTCCTTATGGACTCAGTCTTACCTATTAGGAGACCCTTAGATCTTAAATTTAGGGTTCTTTAAGGCTTTTTTGTTCATCCGATGCTTATTCTAGCCTTTAGGGGCATTTTGGTAATTTTATAATTTATGTCTCGTAATGTTTTACACTTAATTTTCCTAAACATACTTCAATTTTTAGCTCAGAAGGTCCTAAAACCTTAAGGTAGGACCCCTTATCCTTATTAGAGTCCATTTGGTAGCTTAACAATACAATAGGGATATAATTGAAATTATCCTAATTAAATGAACTTTTGCAGCTTGGTATGGGTTTTCTTCCCCATGAGGTTTCCCACGTATAAATGGGTGTCATGGTCATTTATTTTTCTATGAATGCATTATGTTTATTTTAATTGTTATGCTTGCAATGATTACATGAACTTAAGATTTTAAATATTCAACAAGAAAATATTTTTCTATAGTAATTCATCTTGATCGGCAAGAATTTTATAAATCTAAGTTCCTAATTAATTAAATTTTGGTTTAGTTGATTAAAAAGTTATATAAATCTTTTCGCACTTTGATAGGCTGTCACAACTCAAGTTCTAAGACTCGAGTGTGAACCGGTTTTTAGACTAAGCAATTCTCCTGATTACTTTATTAGTTCATAATTACTCAAATGGTCTATAATTGATGTGGGAAATCAAGTGTATAATATTTTAGAGGAGAGAAAAATGTGAGAAAATGGTCCACGAAAAAATGGGTGGCAAGTAGTTGACCAGTTATGTCACGACCCGAAACCCACCCTATGCGGATCTCGTGTCGCGGGGCCGACCCGAAGGCCGTCCCTCCTTTTTCCATTCCTGTATCATAGTACTAATATGCAAAGTACTAAAACCTCAAAACGATAACAGCGGAAGTCTTATCAGTAATAGTACATCAGCGGAAGTCTTTCAATACACAATGTTAGCGAAAGTCTTTACAATACATAATATGGTTCTACATAAACAAAATAAGAACCAACCATGACCAGCACCCGAGGGTGGTGAATACATGGGAGAACTAAAACATAAACTGATGCATTTCCTCAAATGTCCTTTTATGTCTTTAAACTCCTACCGGGGTCTCGCGGCATCAGTACCTGAAATGGGGGTGAGGAGGGTGGAATGAGCTACAGGAGCCCAGCAAGTAAATACAGATCTCCGACACTGGTATCGAGGATCATAAAAGAATATGAATCCAAGAATAAGAATATGATAGCCAATCATAAGAAATAAGATGCTATAATAGCCAATGGAAACAATTATCATGATGGCAAATGAACAGTGGGATCACAATGTGTAATCAGTAGGAATGGCATAACAATGTCCTGGAATTCTCGACGATAATACAATAACAAGAAAGTACTGCCATTATAATTGATCACAATAAATCAATAAAGGAATATCTCTCAATACAAGATAATCACAAGAACAATGTAATTCAACAATTATAGTTGAGCAATCGTATAAGAGATGCTTTTGTTCTGTGTCAGGGCTTGATATGCCCTCGGTCCTTGGGGGCCCGGTTTACCCCATTCAGTGCATTCCAGTGTATGGCCATATGTCCGTTCACGGACTCGACCCGAAGGTCTTCAGTGTATTTAAAAGCATCGGATGGATATTGTGACTGAGCACAAATCCAGTATACATAAACATTTCCTGATCATAACTGATTCCATAGGAGTATATAAAAATGGAATATCATAAATTCAATGGAAACATAACAATAGGCATTTCAAAGCACGGTTCAACATGATGACAATGGTACAACAATAAATCAATGTCCACCGGATAGAACAATATCACATTGTGGAGACAATAACATCAGATACGCTCAGGAGTACAAGTTTGGCAGTAAAAGAATGAACTTGGCTTGATAACACCACATGGAAGAGAAAGGGTATCTACTTACCTCTAATGCGTTGCTAAATCAGTTTCCTGTAGGTTTGCCTTTTCCCATTGAGTTCCCTATATATCAGTAAATACGTTTCAGAATAATTTCTATTCACCAAATTCTATGCCTTGCTATGATCAGTATTTCTAATACTTATTTAGACTTTTATATGTCTGTTGTTCTCGGAACCTCTTTTCATAATTTTGACATTACCAATAGATTCGGAAGGTTCAGAATAATAAAAATTCACTAGTTATTTAATTCAATTGAAGTCCATTTGGCTCACTTTCGAAGCAAGGGTATTTTGGTCATTTTTACATGTCTTTATCTTTTGGGGCCCCGTCTCGTGAAACGGACCTCACCATTGGACTTAGAGCATCCGAAATAATAAAAATTGACTATTCATTTGCCCTATTTGGACCTCGTTTGACCCACTTTTGAGTCAGGGGTATTTTTGTAAAATTAACATTTCTCTGTTGGGCCTTAGTGGAATTATCTATAACTTTCGGGGTCAAAATGTAAATAGCCAGAGTTGCGGTCTGAACCAGTTGGTTCAGAACCAGAAACCCTAAACCGGTTCCATTCCACTGTGAACCAACCGGTTCAGTTAACTTCAGAGAACCGGAACAAGATAGCCAATTCTCTCACCCTATCCACGGTTTGGACAACCCCAACCCAATTCCAATCCCTTATATCAGTGACCAAACAAGCCCAAATTATTTTAAATTTTCATTCAAAACGACATAGCATCACTGCCCCTATTCATTTTCGGTCGGGTCCCGACCCGGTCCGGTCCAAACCCGGTCCCGTTTCGACCCGGTAGCTCCCTCGACAATCCGGTCATCTTCTCCGGTGGGTTTTCCGGCCATTATCGTCGGAATAGCAAAATTCTCTACGGATCTCACTGATTTCACGTCCGTTTCCTACTGTTTTCGTTCCAAATGAAATCTAGGATTTAAAGAAACGTTTGAGGACTAAATTTGGCTCTCCATGTGATCGGTTTTCCAACACCCATTCCCAATTTCCGGCGTTGCACCGGTGAGGGAATAACTGGCCACAGAATGGCCATTTCTTGACCATTTAAACCGATTCAAAGTGTTTTGGAATCCTGGGGCAGTGTATTATTCATATCAGGGTTCAAATTTCTATTTAGGTTCACCTATTTTAAATCACCATTTCCAACCGTAAACCCAGTTCTAGTTTTTCTTGTTTTTCTTTCCTATTTCGAGTCCTACCAATTCAGTCATAAATTCTATGATAACAGGGATGATAACAGGGAGTAAAACTAAAGAGATTAAGATGAAATAGGGTACCTATCCTTAACCGATTTCCTGAACTTTAATTTCAGTCCTTCCTTTCTCTATTCTCCTCTTCTCCCTCCTGCTCTTGCGATTCAGTTTTATCTCTCTATTCCCTTCCTCTTTCCCTTTAATTCTTTCAACCGATTCCTCAGTCGGTGGCTTTTGCCACCTATAGCCGTGGTGACACCACACACATGCACACAAGACACCTCACCCCTATTTCTCTCTCTCTCTCTCTCTCTCTCTCTCTCTCTCTCTCTCTCTTCTCATCACACGTAACACACACCTCATATTCTATTCTTATATACCTATCCATTTAATTATGCGCGCGTGTACGCATTACAAAATTCAATTGGCGGTTTATTCAGGTAATTAAATATTTTATGGCCCGGTCCAGCCCGGTGTACATGCTATATCCCGGGTCGGGATATTACATTCTTACCCCCTTAAAAATAAGTTTGTCCCCAAACTTAACGGTTCTAACTCGGTGGTTTTCATGGTTCCTCTAACATCACGGTATAACTTAAATAGGCTGTTACATTAACTAGTTAAAGATTTTTCTGCTGAGAATCAAGTTTTACCGTCACGTTAGATCAAGTTTTACAGTCACATCAAATCAAGTTTTACAGTCACATCTGTAACTGTACTACCTTCTTTATAATTCCACGTATGCTTCGAAACCTTCCCATGAAACTCAATTCCTTCCTATGGTTCTTTTCGGCTTCTGTAATTTAAGATATCTTTTGATGAAGGAAATTTTAAAATTTCTAAACGTAGCTTGACAAAACTCTATCCATTCAGTCTACTAATATATCTAGGGTATATATATCATTTGAAATGATATTATGTGGAACTCATAGAGTTTACATTGGCTTCTATGTGTCATTTCCTCTACAATAAATCTGTTATTCTACTAATCGTTTCTTGACCTCAAGTCAACTATGTAAGAGTATCTGTATCCCTAGTCTATATTTCACATGTCTTGTATCTAACACGTTTCAATGATAGTTCTCTTGACGGTCACGTAAGCAATGAGTCAATGGTCCAGGCGTTCAGTTTCTACATTCAGTTAGTAACATATGGGAACACATTAAATGTGTAACATAACATAGAAGATAGACCAATCATAAGTAACCCTAAAAGTATCATTTTCCAATAATGTATTTTGATTAACTGTTACTCATCACCTGTATCACCTTTCAAGGTGTCATTCCTTTATCTAGATATCACCATTAATTTTGCTACCTTTCTAAGGCATTTTCCTGTCATTTAGATATTACTATTAGATTCACTACGTTTCAAAGCGTCATGTTTCCAATTCTATATTACATTCTATCCTTCAATGAGCACTAATCGTTTCCCTTGTTTATTATGAAACATAATTTAATTCTCACATATTCTCATTATATAGAAAATCAACAAGTTCCTAATCCATAAATAGAATTTCAATTCTCAATAACTCTCGTAATATAGATTGATCGTTCAACCCTAACCATCAAATCTATAGACTAGATATAGTAATTTAATTCTTAAGGCTCCCTCAGTACAGAACAATCATCAACCATAACTCAATAAATATCAAGTACATGTTTCCATAAGATAAAACAATCTTAAGGATTTCTAGATCCAATATTACTATGATTCTTTCCAAGTTTAACTACTATCTCCCATTGAAACCTCGTTGATCTATCTATATACTCAAGACTCTTCATATTTCCCGGTACATCATCAATTTATTTAAAATATCAACTCCCCTGAACTTACCCCCTTAAGTTCCCTTATATATATAACAATCATCAAATTGTAACCCAATGGATATTCATTATGTACCTTCATAAGACAAATAATCATTACGGATTATTTATTTCATTATTGCTATGATTCCCTCCAATTTCTTTTAAGTATGACTACTATTTCCTACTCAAGTTTCACTTCTCTGTCTATATCAGTTATCAAAACCTCCTTCAGTATTGTCAATGTCAAATCTCAAGAATTCTCATCACTTATCCTTAAGTACACTGCTATCCTTAAGGGTCACTAGTCAATAATCATCAATTTTCATTTTAATATGTAGTCGTTTTCCAAGACTAGTTGACTTTTAATATCTTAACTTACTTTTGTCTTTGGACAGCCCTAATTCATTTAATGTGTTTCAATACACCATGTTCTTTCTTGGATCAGTTAAACTATACACTTATGATCTGTACCTCCTATATTCTATGTATATTGTTCATTTCTAATGATTCCCCCAGTGTATAGTATTTAATAATAATGACTCTTTCAAGAGTCGCCATTTATTCAATCTCGTCTATCCAGTAATCATTCCTATATATAACAGTATGTAATTCATTTTAAAGATTATAAATCTTACATTTATTCTATCATTGTTCCCTGAAATTTATTAATTATGAAATCACTTGGCTCATCAATGTCTTTTAATTTTACAAATGAATAATATATCGATCTAACACTCACGTATCCATGTTACGTACTCTACTTGTTTCATGCATAACATCTATCATCAATCATCATCCCTGAACAGTTAACATATAACCTCAGAGTTCTGTCTCTATGTTCAGCTAGTAGTAAATGTTGAAATTATAAATCAGTACATAGAGTAATATTTAACAATATTGAGCATTTGCAAACAACTATAAACAATACCTGCGACTACTGGTTCAGTAGCCTAATCATCTCCCAATTCGCTGCAAAAGATCAATGGTCAGAATTCACATACAAGTCTATTTATCATGTCAGGATTTACTCTATTTGACATTAGTAATACCAGTGCATCAATCTCATCTCCCATGAACTACTATTACAACTTTTTTTTTTTAACACCAAATCTTTTTGATATCAGCTGAGCCTAAGAATTTGACTTATACTCCAATCATTTCCTAGCATCACTAGGTTTGGTAGGATAGATGTAGTGATATTGTAGCATTCTAATCCTCAAGTCCTCTGGGGTATACGTCGTTCTAACAGTATCATAAAGGATTCGTAGTATCCAGATTGGGTAAGGTAGCACTGTGTGTTTCTCAGTTACCCTAGTTACATGATAAGGCGGCTGTTCCTCACCGGTAACAGAGGTCCTGATAGCACATCAGTGACTGTCAATTTTCCACATTTTCTCTTTTAACCGTTTACAATCACCGTTATCCATTTTCATAATTTATATTTACTCCTAATCTTCAGTCTCGATCTCTTCTACATCACTAGACCTAACTTCCAAGTATAGGTCACTTGTTGATAATATTCGTGATTTTGCTCCGTATCTCGTGTTCTATGCTCAATATTTCTAAACAATAATCCTCAAGGTAACCATAAAATAGTTCAGTAACTAGCCTAGAGTTCTCGTGTTTCTCTGTCTCACATTCTCCAATAATAACCTTCCAAATGTAATAGAATCAGTAAATCAATCGTCCAAATGTTCAGTTACTAAGTTTAGTTCGGCAATTACATGGAAACACAATCAAGTGTGTAAGGATCTCTTAAGATCTAAACAGATTATAAATAACTGGAAGGGTACCTATGGCTATCTGGGTAGTAGTTTAATCTTTCTGTGACACCAACAAGACTGGTGACGTAGGTGTGGCACTGGTCGTAGCCTTAGCTTTCCGAGGGCAATTCCTTGTTTACCCTATGGGGTGATCCTTAACGGTGCCACTATTTCGATGTACATAGTTGTCTGTTGGGGTGAGCTTGAGGCAGAGATTTGAGAATCTCTTCTATAAGGCGCTCAATTCGGTCTAATTGATCCTTCCCTATCCCAATATTCCTAGCATACACCATTGCTCTAAACCATAAGTTTTAGATAAGTATGTCCATAAAAGTCTACTCATCTATGGTCTAACTGAGTCAATATAATTTATTGAAATATCCCTTTTTTGTTAACCCTGTTTATAGATAACCCGTCACTGCACAAAATAACAATCAATGTTCACATGAAATCTATATCATAGAAACTTCAATTCTATCTATTGATTCTAACTCTAAGTGATCTATGTGATTCATAATCGTCGATGTATTCCTTGGAATAACCATGTCTATAAAAATAACTAGTAAGGATAACCCGTAAGATGTCTAGTCAATCAATAAGAGAAAAATCAAGGATCGTATGAACTCTATATAAGGAAAGTCAGTTATATCTATTCATTCTATTTCTAGTCCTATCTCCCATGACTCACAATCGAACTTAGCTCTAATACCAAGCTGTCACGACCCGAAACCCACCCTATGCGGATCTCGTGTCGCGGGGCCGACCCGAAGGCCGTCCCTACTTTTTCCAATCCTGTATCATAGTACTAATATGCAAAGTACTAAAACCTCAAAATAATAACAGCGGAAGTCTTATCAGTAATAGTACATCAGCGGAAGTCTTTCAATACACAATGTTATTGAAAGTCTTTACAATACATAATATGGTTCTACATAAACAAAATAAGAACCAACCATGACCAGCACCCGAGGGTGGTGAATACATGGGAGAACTAAAACATAAACTGATGCATTTCCTCAAATGTCCTTCTATGTCTTTAAACTCCTACCGGGGTCTCGCGGCATCAGTACCTGAAATGGGGGTGAGGAGGGTGGAATGAGCTACAAGAGCCCAGCAAGTAAATATAGATCTCCGACACTGGTATCGAGGATCATAAAAGAATATGAATCCAAGAATAAGAATATGATAGCCAATCATAAGAAATAAGATGCTATAATAGCCAATGGAAACAATTATCATGATGGCAAATGAACAGTGGGATCACAATGTGTAATCAGTAGGAATGGCATAACAATGTCCTGGAATTCTCGACGATAATACAATAACAAGAAAGTACTGCCATTATAATTGATCACAATAAATCAATAAAGGAATATCTCTCAATACAAGATAATCACAAGAACAATGTAATTCAACAATTATAGTTGAGCAATCGTATAAGAGATGCTTTTGTTCTGTGTCAGGGCTTGATATGCCCTCGGTCCTTGGGGGCCCGGTTTACCCCATTCAGTGCATTCCAGTGTATGGCCATATGTCCGTTCACGGACTCGACCCGAAGGTCTTCAGTGTATTTAAAAGCATCGGATGGATATTGTGACTGAGCACAAATCCAGTATACATAAACATTTCCTGATCATAAATGATTCCATAGGAGTATATAAAAATGGAATATCATAAATTCAATGGAAACATAACAATAGGCATTTCAAAGCACGGTTCAACATGATGACAATGGTACAACAATAAATCAATGTCCACCGGATAGAACAATATCACATTGTAGAGACAATAACATCAGATACGCTCAGGAGTACAAGTTTGGCAGTAAAAGAATGAACTTGGCTTGATAACACCACATGGAAGAGAAAGGGTATCTACTTACCTCTAATGCATTGCTAAATCAGTCTCCTGTAGTTTGCCTTTTCCCGTTGAGTTCCCTATATATCAGTAAATACGTTTCAGAATAATTTCTATTCACCAAATTCTATGCCTTGCTATGATCAGTATTTCTAATACTTATTTAGACTTTTATATGTCTGTTGTTCTCGGAACCTCTTTTCATAATTTTGACATTACCAATAGATTCGGAAGGTTCAGAATAATAAAAATTCACTAGTTATTTAATTCAATTGAAGTCCATTTGGCTCACTTTCGAAGCAAGGGTATTTTGGTCATTTTTACATGTCTTTATCTTTTGGGGCCCCGTCTTGTGAAACGGACCTCACCATTGGACTTAGAGCATCCGAGATAATAAAAATTGACTATTCATTTGCCCTATTTGGACCTCGTTTGACCCACTTTTGAGTCAGGGGTATTTTTGTAAAATTAACATTTCTCTGTTGGGCCTTAGTGGAATTATCTATAACTTTCGGGGTCAAAATGTAAATAGCCAGAGTTGCGGTCTGAACCAGTTGGTTCAGAACCAGAAACCCTAAACCGGTTCCATTCCACTGTGAACCAACCGGTTCAGTTAACTTCAGAGAATCGGAACAAGATAGCCAATTCTCTCACCCTATCCACGGTTTGGACAACCCCAACCCAATTCCAATCCCTTATATCCGTGACCAAACAAGCCCAAATTATTTTAAATTTTCATTCAAAACGACATAGCATCACTGCCCCTATTCATTTTCGGTCGGGTCCCGACCCGGTCCGGTCCAAACCCGGTCCCGTTTCGACCCGGTAGCTCCCTCGACAATCCGGTCATCTTCTCCAGTGGGTTTTCCGGCCATTATCGTCGGAATAGCAAAATTCTCTACGGATCTCACTGATTTCACGTCCGTTTCCTACTGTTTTCGTTCCAAATGAAATCTAGGATTTAAAGAAACGTTTGAGGACTAAATTTGGCTCTCCATGTGATCGGTTTTCCAACACCCATTCCCAGTTTCCGGCGTTGCACCGGTGAGGGAATAACTGGCCACAGAATGGCCATTTCTTGACCATTTAAACCGATTCAAAGCGTTTTGGAATCCTGGGGCAGTGTATTATTCATATCAGGGTTCAAATTTCTATTTAGGTTCACCTATTTTAAATCACCATTTCCAACCGTAAACCCAGTTCTGGTTTTTCTTGTTTTTCTTTCCTATTTCGAGTCCTACCAATTCAGTCATAAATTCTATGATAACAGGGATGATAACAGGGAGTAAAACTAAAGAGATTAAGATGAAATAGGGTACCTATCCTTAACCGATTTCCTGAACTTTAATTTCAGTCCTTCCTTTCTCTATTCTCCTCTTCTCCCTCCTGCTCTTGCGATTCAGTTTTATCTCTCTATTCCCTTCCTCTTTCCCTTTAATTCTTTCAACCGATTCCTCAGTCGGTGGCTTTTGCCACCTATAGCCGTGGTGACACCACACACATGCACACAAGACACCTCACCCCTATTTCTCTCTCTCTCTCTCTCTCTCTCTCTCTCTCTCTCTTCTCTCTTCTCATCACACGTAACACACACCTCATATTCTATTCTTATATACCTATCCATTTAATTATGCGCGCGTGTACGCATTACAAAATTCAATTGGCGGTTTATTCAGGTAATTAAATATTTTATGGCCCGATCCAGCCCGGTGTACATGCTATATCCCGGGTCGGGATATTACAAGTTATGCCAAGCAGTCATTCGCTAGTGTCAACCAGTCGTCCGTTGTGTCAATCGATCATCCACCAAAATGTGTCAAAATTCTATTTTTTTCTAGTTTTCAATTCCATTAAGCTTGAATGACCAGACTTGGGAACCGACCTTGGGATCAAATATTTACCTCTCATAAGTCTTTCAAGTAAGTCATATTCTGACATTTCAATTCTCCCTATTTTTCAATTCTAAGCATTTCAACATTTCATACACCAAAAATTTCTTCATTCAAGTGAGGATCATAGTTTCAAAATGTAACATGATATTCAACTATTACATGGACATCTTTCACATATGTCCAAGATTACACATCAACATAATTTGCTACTACACCATATACATCAAGTGCTACATTTATAAATGTTATAAAATTTTAAGGACTTTAATCATCACAACAATCCCATTCATTGCTTCTATATTAGGCGGCCAAAAATGACAATTAAGGGTTAGGCTTCTACAAGTAGCTTAACTTCTCAAAAATATCTAAAATGAGGCTTTACAAAGCATCGTCTTCAAGTCGCTGTCTCTTTATCGTTACCTGTATCTAGTAGGGGTCAAAACAATAACCTTAGTAGAGCAATTAAACAAAGGAAAGAATACATGGTGGCATGAGTAGGTATGTGTTAAGTTTAGTAACAAACAAGTGCTATCATGCATCAAGAATCAAGAGGCATCTAACATGTTCAAACTGAGCAAGAACATCTAGAAAATAAAATATAATTAGCATGATATTAATCACAAACATGGACATAAAAAGGAAAGAAAAAATTTAGAGGATCAACAATTCACTTGCCACAACAAACCATCCCTCGACTCCAACTCAAACTCAACACTCGATGTCATCTAATAGCCGCCAAACAAGCCTGTGTGCTTTATGATCTACTAAATTGATGGGAACATATGACCATCCGCACAGGTTTACAATTCAAAATCGAAAGGAAATACAATCCCAGTTAAAAACCTCGAGTAATCACCAACAATCTCTACTTCCTCAACTACTTCAACACTCACCAAATCCTCATAAAGTACAAACTTAATTCGTAACCAAGCAATGAGTAATCAAGACAATAATGATATATTCATCACATAATAGTATGACATAAAAAATATGTTCAAAGAAAAATGCCATATAACATCATTTAAGTCATCTATGCATTTTGACAAACACTTAGTGTGCATACTAGATTTCATATAGGCATGAATAAAAAAATATGGAGATCATGATCATATGAGTAGGGATTGAAGAACGTAATTAATATCGAACACACATTTTTACAATTTGATCATGAATATGGCAAGAAATATGCAAGTATGTCACATCTACTACCTTAACCATTGATTCATGACATAAAATATACATGATACATATAAAATACATCATGAAACATGTATTTCTACTATATATATTGTTAGCCCTAAAGGTTTTCAACTAAAGACATATCAATAATTTTGATGATAACAAAACATTATCTTAGTGGACTAATGTTTTATCCAAGTGACAATGCAAATAGGTCATCTAGGTCAAAGAAGAATGGTGACCAAGAAATGACAAAGTCCATCAAGCTAAAGGGTTCAACTCAAAAGCATGCTTCAAGACAAGAATCAAAATAGGTAGATGCTCTCATGATGAATCAAGCAAATAGACACACTCAAGCCCAAGGATTCAAAGACAAGTCAAGTAAAGACTTTTATTTTCCTTATTTTGGGTTTTGAGTGATTTAGGATTAGGTTGATCATCATTCAAAAGCTCTTACTATTTAAAAATGATCATCTAAATACTAATTTCAAATGGCTTTCCAAAACAAAACAAATGCCATACTTTAAGTTTTAAAAAATCAAAACGTTTTGATAAAAGTACACTCAGAAAAATAAGCTAAAAGACACACATTGTTCAAACTAGTCGACCAATTCATGGAACTAGTTGACTAATTCTTAAAGGCTTATTTTTATACTGATTTTCACGACCCAAAACCCACCCTATGCAGATTAGGAGATGCAAGTGTGCTTAACTAAAATCCGTTCGAATTATACATCACACCAAGTTCAAATATTGCAGCGAAAGCAATCACACTCGTTACTTTCATCCTTCAAGTATCTAGATAGGTAATAAATTTTTTTTTGAAACATTACATCTGTCAACATTACATTCATCAATATTACATCAACTATGGGTCCCATACTCCACGTTCACATCTCATACATATTTGAACTACATACTTACTTTAATTGTGAGTCTCATACCTCACCCACACATCTAAACTTCACTTTTACTCTAATTATGAGTCCCATACCTCATGCACACATCTAAACTTCATACTTGCTCCAATTGTGAGTCTCATACCTCATGCACACTTCTATTCTTTGTACTTCATTATAGCTGTAAGTCTCATACCCCACATTCATATCACCTATACTTCATGATTCACTTTAGTTTTGGGTCCATACCTCACCTTCATATCACCTGCACATATCATGGATAAATCCATGTGAGCTTTATGAAAAAGCTTGTGAGTAATTCCAGTACCTTGTCTTGGATTTTTAATAGATAGTGGTCTAAGTATAAGAGAGTTCATAAAAGTGACCACTATCAATTGTTCGTAAAATTTAAAACACGATATACAAAATCACTGAATTAATAAAAACGAAGCATTGAGGGCATTCGAGGAAAACATTTAATTTCTCAAATACAAAATAAGAGGATTCAATTTTTATCATAGTTAGAAACATAAATCATTTGATCATGAAATATTAGGATATAAATCATATTCAGAGTAATGGGGGTTAAACCTTCTACCATTCTACAATGTTGCATCTTTTCACTTTAAAAAAGAGTTTGTATCGATCTGGACTCTAAGTTTTATAATGTAGATCTATATTTTTAACTATAAACCAATTCTCATAGGAGATCTCCATGCCTTCTAACGAACAATTCAAGTAACAAGTCCCAAAGGATCTCACAATCATATAGTGCTTATGCACGAGTATCTTGTGTTATCGGTTCGCAAACAGAAGCATTTAAAATATTTCTTTTCAAATAGATATTTTTCAAGAGCAGTTAAACATAGTAAGAATGAGAAACATTCATTTTCAAAAGAAGTCATCTAACATAATTTTGTAATTAAAGATAGGTATGCTTGAAGTAAGAATCACATAACCAACTAGCATTTAAAATAAACACATTTACAGTTCACGATAACAGTTTGAAAATAAAACAAGTAGCATATTCAAAAGAAGAGTTATGAAAGTATAGGAATTTATTTAAAACACTTCAAAATCATGAGTTAAATTCTCCACTTCAAAGTCCAGGACTACTCACCTCGAGTCCTTAGTTTTTGTTTCACATTTCACTTCCCATATTGACCTCTTTATCATGTGTCATTCCTTCGTTTGGTGATCCTAAATCACATCTTACACTGAATTTAATATCTAAATAAACATATGATTTTATTTAATCACTACCTCTCTGACATTATTAGCCTTGACCGGTTCTATTTTTTGGCTTCGGTGGCCCTCTAAACCCTAAGGTAGCTCCCATACCCTCCCCCGTGTCTCATTTAAAAGCTTATTCTCCCATTAAGGGTATTTTAGTAATTTTTTATTTTACGTCTTATTTTGTTCTGTTAATTATTTGCCTAAACAGACTTTATTTTTGAGTCCAAGCGGTCTATAAAACATTAATATAGGTTTTTTAATTCCATCTATACTCTTCTTGTAATGACCTGGAAATTTCTTTTTTTTGGGAATAAAATATTTTTTTTTTTATGAATATGCATGTATGTATGTGATGTGTGTGAATAGTGTATGGTGTATGTATGCATGTATAAGTATTATATGTTATGTATATATATATATGTATACATGTGTTTAATAATATAAATATATATATATATATATGTATACATATATTACATGAGGTGCATGCCAGGGGTGTGTGTGGGTGTGCTGTTGTGTACAGCAGTGTGTGTGTGTGTGTACAGCCGTGTGTGTATGTGTGAAAATGTGTGTGTGTGAGGTGCATGATGTAAAATATATATATAAGGAAAACCGGCAATGTAAGTAATGCATTAAATGCAAAGCTGCATTGCTGCATGGGACAAGAGAGAAGGTTAGAAAGAGGAGTGGGAAAAGAGAGAAAGGGGGAGAACCGAAAGGGAAAAATGAGGGATTAGACTTGGGCAGCTGGGTGTTTGGTGTATATGTATATGTGTTCGTTGGGTTAGAAAGGAAGACAAAAATAGAGAGAGAGAGAGAGAGAGAGAGAGGTCCAAAAAGTCGGAACAAAAAAGAAGAGGGAGAGGCTTGCACTAGAAGGAAAAACCAAAAAATTTGGTGAGTTAGTCTAGCTTCTGTTTTTCGATTTCAGAGCATGATAATTAGATCTGATTTTAGGGTTTTGTAGTACATGAAATGTAGATCATTTTACAAAATAAATCAACTAAAATGATTAAGAAATGAATTAGAAAATGGGAGTTGCAGGTTAGGGGCAATAATTGGTTTTCAGAGATTTTGTGCTTAAAAACTTGCTAAAGTAATGAGAAAGTGTTCCTCTTAAACACAAGAAGTCTTTAGAACTAGAATAGGGAGAAAATAGTGGTCCAGAAGCCACGAAAATGAAGGTTTAGACTTGGCCGGAGAATCGGCCGGAGAGGTTTGACCCTCTATTCGTGAAGTTTTGATGGCTTAAATGGAAAACTAGGGTTAGGGTTGAGATCCTTGAGGGAAGAGGAAGAAAATAGCATTGAAAAAAGGGGGAAAATGGTCAGAATAAAGTCGCCGGCACCGGAGAAGACGCCAGGAACCCCGCCGGAACCCTATTAGAAAATCAGGGAAGAAAGGGCACTGTTCGAGTCTTGGGTCCGGGTTGGGTTTGGGTTCGGGCCAGCTCAGGTCGGGTTAAGACCGACCCACCCCCCATGTGTCAACCGTAGGTTATAAACTTAAAATGGGATTTGGGGTGTTTGGCTACAGGGTTAAGAAATTGAAATTGGAAATGAAATCAAGAATAGGGATATCCTATCCCTGTTTTGGGGCTTAGCAATTGTTTGGCTATTCGGATTTGGAATAGGGAATTCTGAAAATTTCAATTTAACCCCAGAACTTTTTGAAATTTTAATTTGGCCCCCAGAACTTTTGGAAATTCAACTTTGACCCCCAGAACTTTTAATAATTATAGTTTGATCCCTTGAATAAAATATTAATTAATTAATTAATTAAAAATAGAAAGAAAATTATAGAAATGCCACTAAGTCAAAAAGCAATCAAACGAACTTCGATTTAAGTAAAAAATAGTGAATTTTTATTATTTCGAGCGTTCCGGACTCAACCGTGGAGTCTGATTTTCAAAAAGAGGTCTCAGGATGTAAGAACCCGTAAAAGTACAAAATAACCATTTTGCCCTTTTTAGTACAGAAGTCCAAATTGAGTTCTGCGAAAGCCTAAACCGACTTTCTTCGACGTTCTGGACTCAATGGTAGGGTTTATTTTAGAAAAATAGAAACTCATGAAATAAAGACATAAAATTTGATGAATAGCATGAGTTAAGTGGCAAATGAACTAAGTTAAATTTCATGATTTTAGGGACACTGAAAGGCAAAGAGAAGGTGGTCTGACCTTTTGCATTCTTGATGTTAGTTCTGCTACACTACGAGTACAATTTATTGGGTTGAGACAAACCCATCAGGTATGATATATTGTGCTAAGTAAGAAATAGGATTAAGTTTAGGAGTAATTGCCCTGTTGACTTGATGATTCACATATTTGTTTGATTGCTTATATGCTTATGTGTTTCTTGTTATCTTTTTGAAAGTTTGGTTAAGTGATGGATGTGGATCATGACTATATGTATATTCCATGTGTTAGCATAATGTGTGAATTATATTTTCGAGAATTGTTGAGATTATGGAATATGTGACTTAAAACATATGTTTAAATGGACCATGTGTGGCATGTACCCTTGATGAAGGGATTTTGTGATTGGAACGTTATTGTGTGATACATTATCTAAAGCATGCTTCATGTGTGGATAAAATGCTTTATTGAGATTACATTATGGCATGGTGGAATTAGAGCATATTAGCATAGTATGATTCCTTGGAATATGGTGTGGGTTGAGCACGTGGTGCTGTACATTATGAGGGTGTAGATCCTATGGTGAAAAAACCAAAATCGGCCATTGGTACTCGCATGCCAAACGGGGTCCGGATCGTGAAAGCGAGGCATACTATGGTACTTGCAGGCCAGTAGGGAAGGACCGTAAAGCGAGACATGAGTGTGGCATGGAGTTTGCATGGGTGTGTCACTCATATTGTTCATGTATTACATAGATGATATTGGATGACATTTAGATATAAATGTACACTTGCACATGCCACGTCTTAATTTTGTTTCTTATATTAGCATTATATTATACCAGCAATTGAGCTGACCCATTCGTGGGATACCATATTTCAAATGACGCTCTGGCTACATGAGATTCGATGATGTCTTAGTGAAAGAAAGAACTTGAAGTGTTTTGGCCCTTGGGGCATGTGTTGATATTGTACAAGGGCATAAGCCCTGAACTATGCGTGTTTAATTTGTATGTCGTGAAACAATGGGTAAGGTTTATGGAATTGTATTAGAACCTAAATTGAGTTGACATTAAAATGCATGTAATTATCCTTTATTTACCTTTCTTGTTTTATATCGCTCACCCCCGGGTTCGTGAAAATTCAGGGCATGAAACTTCTAGTAGCTTCATTAAGTTTTAAGAATGTATTCATTATTTTTTAGTCTATTACCAGGTCTTACTTTTCCCAAACGGATGTTACTATTAGGTTTGGAATGTTGAAGATAATAAATTTAGGTTTTTCTAGATCTTAATTTGCCCATTTGTAACTTATATTAAGTATAAGGGCACTTTCGTAATCTTACACTTTAACATGTCATACTTTTTGATGTTTCTTTTGCTAAAATGGACTCCACTTGTCACGCCCCGAATTTTCACAAACCCGGAGTGTGAGCAAAAATGAAATAAGAAAAGGAAATAAAAGACAATTTAATGGATTTAATTAAACATGCATTCATTCTCCTTCAACATATAAACATGTAAAGTACATTAAAAAAAACATATCTTCCATGTCAGCTGGGCTTAAGCCCTTACATTACAAAATATGCCCCAAGGGCCAAATATACTTATAAGTCCTTTTTCCCTCCTTCCTTCAAGACTTCCTCAAGTCTCAAGTGCTAAGAGCGTCATCTGTAATATGATATCCCACGAATGGGTCAGCTCAACTGCTGGTATGACACAATGCTAATGCAAGGAACAAAATTAAGGCTTGGCATGTGCAAGTGTACATTTATATCTATATGCCATTCAAATTATCCATACACCAATGCAATGCATTATCAATATGCATGACGCTCCTATGCAAACTCTATGTCAAACCCATGTCTCACTTTACGGCCCTTCCCCGCTGGCATGAGTACCAATCGTATGTCTCACTTCACGGTACGTCCCCATTGGCATGAGTACCAATGGCCGATTTTGGGTTTTTCACCACAGGATCTACACCCTTATAATGCACAACACCAAATGCTCAACCCACACTATGTTTCAAGGAATTACACCATTCCAATATGCTTCAATTCCAACATACCATAATCCAATCTCAATGAAGTATCTTACCAACATTTGAAGCATGCTTTAAATAATGCATTATACTTAAAACAACAATGGCATTTGAATCACACAACTTCTTCCACATACATACATGTCATACACAATCAATTTAACACATGCTCAAGTTACACATTCATAATCTTATCAATTCTCAAAGAACATAAATCACATACTGTACCAACACATGGAATATACACATAGTCATGGTTCACGTTTATCAGTTTACCAAATTCCCCAAAGAGTAACAAGAAACACATAAGCACATAAATCATCAACATGAAAATCTCTCCTAAACTTAATCCTATTCCTTACTTAGCAAAATATCATACCTGATGGGTTTGTCTCAACCCTAGGAAGTCGTACTCGCTGTGTAGCCAGGACTAATCAGTGAGAATGTAGTCCCTTTACCGTATTTGTCTAAAATGGTCAAACCGCCTTCCCCTTTCCTTTCGATGTTCTTAAGATTCACAAATTATGTCTCAGTGGATCGTCACATGAATTTATGCTATTCATCAAATTTTATGCCTTTTTACTATTGGTATCTCTTTTACTTGAATAGACTCTACCATTGAATTCGGAACGTCGAACAAAGTCGATTTAGGTTTTCGCGGAATTTAATTTGGACATCTGTACTAAAAAGGACAAAACAGTCATTTTGTACTTTTACGGTTTCTTATTTCTCGAGACTTCTTTTCACAAATCAAACTCCATGGTTGAGTCCAGGAATACTCGAAATAATAAAAATTCACTATTCTTTTATTTTAATCGAAGTTCATTTGACTACTTTTCAACTTAGGGGTATTTTGCTAATTTATTTTTTCTAATTAATTAAATTAATATTTAATTAATTTATTCTTCGGGTTAATTCGCAATTAACCATAATCTTGGGTCCTTTTGAAATCATTATAAATTTAGGGTTAGATTTCAATTTCAATAATTATCGAGCTAAATCAGAATTGCCAAACAATGGTTAACTACAAAACTAGAATAGGTTATCATACTCTAAAACTAAAAACAAATAAAATGGTAATTTAAGTTCAACTCACCTGTTCTGAAACTGGAACTTCAACCGTGTATCCTCTCAAACACTTTGATCAAGAGGGTCTCACATGCCTATTCCTCTAACGACCAAATCAACTTAAAAAGAATGTGCTATTGCGCCCTTGCCATACCAAAATCTGAATAAAAATCCTTTCCAGCTTTCCAAAAATTCTTGCTCTCCTTGTCTTCCCATTCGAACTGCTACTTAGGGAAATTTATCAATCAAATCCCAAGCCTTCAAGAATCCATTCTGAATTTTAAAGATGTTGGGACGGAACCTGACCACACAAACACACACACACACACACACACATATATATATATACTTATATTATCTCCTACACTGTTGCTCCAATAACATTCAAACTTACCCAATCCACATCCCTGGTTTGCATCCGGTTTTGCACCAGCTCAAACTGCTGCAGGTTCCAACTCTCCCTCTCTCTTAATTTATAACAGTAACTTAACCAGCTCTTCCAACAACAGTCCCTGCTGCAAATTCCTTCCTCCCTTATCTGTACCTTGGCCAAAAAAACACCTACCACAGAGCTTCCATCTCCTTCAGTCCACAACAGGAAGCTCACATGTTGCTGCTATTACTTTCTACCCTACTGCTAGAGCGCTGCAGCTGCTGTTGGTCCATCTCCCATGGTTTAACACCCACACACTGCACTGGATAGCAGCCGTAGCCACTCACCACACCATCCACTGGTTTGCCGCCTGCTGCACCAAATCTTCTATCTCTCTCTCTCGGCTGCTCACTCTTCCTCCCTCTTTTCTCCATTTCCCCTTACTGCACCGTCACACAAACACACACATATATAACTATATATTTTCTTCCTTGTTGCACGCTACCTACTGCACCTCTAAACCTGCACCTTACACACACCTATATATATATATATATATGTCACATCCCAAAACCCACCTTATGCGGATTAGGGTATGCGACCGACCAGTTAGGCACCCATCGTATTTTGTCTTTATCAAAATACGGATAGTAATCCTAACCTCAGGCCATTCACTTGTAATCTCCAAGTTGATGCATTCATTATATGAAAATTTCAACAGCGGAAACCAAAAAACAGGGAATGCATATTAACTTGGCAGAGCATCAACTATAATCTTATTTACATAAATAGGTTAACAAAAGGTACATCATTGTACTTGACTACAAACATCCAAAAATGGTATAGGATACAAAAATGGGTTAGTCGTCGTCTAAACTGCCTAACTAACTTCTTGGTCCCCCCAATTCCTTGCCACCGTCGCCTTCACCTTAAAAATGTTAAATAAATGGAATGAGCTTAAACAAACTCAGTGAGTAGCATAGGTTCCTACCATGGGTTTCAAAACCAATTCATATATATATATATATATATATGCATGCTCAAATGTAACTCAAATAGAACAATGCAGCTCAAGTAGAACAGATACAGCTCAAATAGAACGGATACAGCTCAAAGTGCCTGAACCTTCCCCAAGCAGTGTGGGATGCCGCACAAGATAATCCGTCAGTCACCCACCCCACACATGGAGGCCCATGTCCCCACAGCACACTACCGGTTGGGGTTGGTATCAGAGCGGAACAAATAGGATTGAGCGGATGCTGAGTTCTGGGCGTCCCATAGAGCCAGCTATCCATCTACTGATATACTCACTCCCGTGGTGGGCCCTAGAACAAGACTCAACATAACTGAATAGAATCAAACTAGACTCCAAGGACGAGTAACAGAACAACAGACTCGAACAGAATCAACAGGATATATCAGAAGGTAGGATAGAACAGAATCATGCCACAAGTAATGCAGTACAACGAGTATGCATGAAAACATATGCATTTAAAACAGTACAGTGCATAAAACAGTTCAACATATAAAGCAGTACAATATACAAGTTTAGGTAGTACAGAAAGTATACACCAAGTCAGGAGTCCGAGTTACTCACCGTTCGTTGAAATTAGTTCAAAATCCCTTCTAGCTGATCCTAGATCCGAAAGTCCTAGAACAATAGTCACGGACATTAGTTATTGATGATAGTGTATTTTTACCTATTTTACTAATTTCCTGTAGCCACCTAAATGGTAGGTTTGACACTTAGACTAATGGGAATTATATTGGCCTAAGAGTGATGTGTATGAATTAAATGTTATTTATAATAAAACTATTAAAATTAGATCATGAGTTGAGTCAACCCAACTGCCTCAGTTCAGCCCCAACATATGGTTTTGGAGGAAAAATTATCAAAACGTGTGTCTGCTAGAGTTGCCTTCCTGAGGAATGTTTCAGAATTATTTAGAGCACAATGCAACAATTCAACTCTTTGCGGCTCACAAGCAGCTAATAAATTACTAGGAATTATGATTATTGTTAATTGATAGATAAATGGTATAGATCCCAACCAAAAGAAGTTGGCAATAGCAGCAGCCATTTGCTATTACAAGTAATCAGTCCAGGGCAGTAGCGTATGGGGGAAAAAGGTTGATAGTTAGGAAATTCTTAGTTGCGGCTATAGGGATGAATTGCATTTGAAAAGAATGAACTTTTAAAGCTGTGGCACTGGGGTACCAGGTTTGAGTTTAATTCTATTTTGGTAATTATATAGGAGCAGTCCACTATTTCGTAATTAATTGTTTGCAACTTCTACTGATGGGTTGTCAACAAGATGGTAGAAAAGGTTGGTGGTTTACTCATCACTGGTGCAGGGACAAAAGTGGTTTTCTGCCACGGTAATATAGCTGTTTGGACAGTTTCCCTGAGCAAGATGGGTTTATCAGTAGTGTATAATTTGTAAAGAGTCATAAGCATTATATCAAAAATTCTTTTATATTGGTTATAAATGAGCAATTCAGGTGTTAGAAACATTCAGGTAGAATAAGGGGCTATTTAGACTTAACGATTTAATATAGACCACCGTGTAGGACTACATCTCCACAATTAATTTCACCCAATAGCAAGCAGGTATAAGTTTTCTTATTTATTTTATAGCATAGTTGAAACTCAATTTAAATACTCTAATTCACTTTAATTACTTCAGTCTGAATCTTTCTTATCACAACAATCTTGCACGAATCAACAAGGTGATCCCTAGCCGTCATTTAACTTCATGAGTAATTTAGTTCCAGAACTCACTTTCCAACAGGTTACGGTTGAATGGGTTTCCCTTATTGTGGCAAAATCAAATAGCCAATTTAATTCTACTAGAGAGTAAATTCAGAGAATTAAGGTTTATACCTGATTTCAAATTGAACAGGTCGTTGGAGGGGAAATCAAGAAATCTGGAACTGCAGTCATTCGTCCCTTGCCCTGCTCTAACGCTAGTAGCCTAGAGCTGAGCCTCGCGTCCCAAAATCTGATTTATACGGCTGGGTAATTTACTGGTTTATGATACTTGTCTCAACCAGCTTGATCAGCCCTCAAATGAGTATATTGTTGATACAAAACGGGGAAAGAAACGTAGGAAAATTAGATAGTAGGTGAGGAAGAAAGGTGTAAATCAGTCGTGAAGATCTAGAATCAAAGCATCCCTTCCCGAGCGCTGTTCAGTAGGGATTTATAATTGATGGAAGGATCTAGAACAAGGTATGTTGGTGTCCTCACGTGGCTGTCCCTAGAATCTTCTACGCTCTTCTTGACAGTCCTTCACACGTTACCAAATTCCATACACATATATTTATAAGAGTGGAATAGTCTGGAGTGTCGATGGCCTCTCTCTTTTATTATTATAAAATATATTTCTATATATTTTCTTTTTATATAACTACATTAATATTTTATTTCATAAAATATTATGTTATAAGTTGCTGGCAAATTTGTCGCGAAGCTGGAACTCGGTTCATTATTATTTATTTTACCAATTTTAAGTCACCGTTCGTGTCTTATATTTTATTTATTTTATTCGCATAATAAATTTTTCTATATCAATTCCATTTATCCATTTCGGCACTCGATCGGCTGGGTTAATTAATTTCCCGAGCATTTATTATTTTCAGTGGTCTGGATTAATTTTATATTTTCCAATAATTAATCCAATCATGGTTTACGGTATTTTGGGTTATCTCGAATTATCAATGTCATTGAACCTACTTTTATTATGTCAGAATATAATCTGAGTCATGTCAAACTTTAGGGGTATTACAATATATATGTATATAATACTTTCCCTGCTGTAGCTACTTGCATCGTCACACCTGCTGCTACTTTCTTTTCCCCTTCTTTTTTCTTTCACTTATTCTCCTGCTGTACACCCCCACACGCCCCACCTTTCTGAATTTCCTATTCTTTCTTTTTCTTTTGTTTTCTTTCCTCTTTTCATTTTCCTGGTTGTTTACTTTAGGTGTTAGGTATAATATATGTATATTATATAAATATCACACACACGCACACACTACTCCACCCTTTTTTTTTTCATTCCAGCTTTCTTTTCTTTCCTTTGATATTTCATACATATATATAATATATATTATGTGTTAGGACCACACATTACACACACTTGTTCACGCATGCTCCATTTTTTCTTTTTTTCTTTCTATTTTGGTTTTCTTTTCTTCCTTTATTCTTTTCTTTCTTTATTTTTCTTCTTTTTCTTTGCTGCTTCTTTGCATGCTTATATATATATATATATATATATAATAAATCTGTATTTTATTATATATATATATATATATATTTATTTATTTATACTAATACATACATTTATATAATACATGTACATACATAACCGTATATATACATATACTTGTATATATTTTATATTTATTTATCTATATATATATATTATCTCATATATATATATATATATATATATTCTTGTATTTATTAAAATGCACAGTGTACGCATATTGAGGCATGTACTGGCCTACGAACACGATTCTCCGTACCGCTCGGGTTTATTGTACAGTACCCCTGGGTACTCGGGATTGCTTATAATTCACTTCTCGTATTTTTAAACTATATATTACTAAATTGGTGAATCGTACTATTTGTCTCGAACTACGTGCCTATTATGGTATATTACTCATTGTGATGCTTCGGGTATATTTTGGGATATATTATTCTTGGTCTGTTTTTTGTCTTGATTTATTTTTGGAACTATGTTAATTGCTTGGTCAAAGCTCGGTATTATTATTTGACTCTTTTAAGATATATATGAATTTATTCTATTTTATTCGAAACTTATGTTCGGTTACAATTGGTATTACACTACTCGTCCCAACCTATCTCGGTTTACGTGCTAACCCGGGTCATGGTATTACAAGTGTGCATGAATAGTATTTTACCGAAAAAATAAAAAAATTACTCTCATTTTTCAGGTCTCTACACCACTGTTTAGTCTGGAAAGTCCAAGAAAGTCAGAGTAGGCATTCTTTGACATTTAACTTACTTTGGCATCACTAAAGGCAAATTGATAATTATGAAGTTTTATGTGTCTAAATTTTTTGGACTTTGTTTCGTAAAATGAACCCAACCATTGGGTCTGGAATGTCCTAAAAATGTTAAGGTAGGTATTTTAAAAGTCATCGAAGTTCAACTGAAATTATTTCATTTGTCCACTCATATTTTTCGGGGTCTAATTTCATAAATCAAACTCTATCGTTGAGTCTGGAACACCCAAAAACATTGGGTTACGCTATTCTTGTCACGCCCCGAATTCCAACGAACTCGAGGCGCGAGTAACGAAATGAAAGGAAAATAAAACAAAGGACAATCTAACTGATTCAACTCAAAACTTACATTCATTTCCTTCAATGTACATCCATGTAAAGCACAGTCAATAAAAACATTCAACATGTTATTCGGGCTTAAGCCCGTACATCACAATACATGCCTCACGGGCCAAATATCCTTCTAAGTTCGGGTCTCCTCCACTCTGTAAGACTTCCTCAAGTCTCAAGTGCCTGGAGTGTTATTTGAAAAATGTTGCCCACGAATGGGTCAGCTCAACTGTTGGTACAATGCAATGCTAATGCAAGAAGCAAAGCTAAGGCGTGGCATGTGCAAGTGTACATTTATCTCTATATGCCATGCAACATCATCAATGCATTACATGAACAGTATGCATGACGCACCCATGCAAGCACCATGTCACACCCATGTCATCAATCCAATCACATAGTAACAATTCTCATTCATTACTTCATCGAATTCTCAATAATATAAGAAGTACAAAACACATAAACAACCAAATCTCAAGTCATCAAATAATCACGATCTGAATAATTCTCAAACAACAGTTAAGCATATGCATCATTCAATTCACCCATGAAATGTTCCTAAACTTAACCCCACTTCTTGCATTAGCAAAACACCGTACCTGATGGTTGCCTCATCCCAAGAAGTCGCACTAGTAGTGTAGTAGATCTAACAGTAATGATGTAGAATTTAGGCCACCTTTTCTATGCCTTTCGGTGTCCCTAAAATCATAAAACGTAACTCAGTTTATTGCCACTTGAATTATGCTATTCATCAAATTTTATGTCCTTATTTTATTGGTTTCTATTTTGCCAGAATAATTTCTACCATTGGGTCCGAAACTTCGAAGAGAATAGGTTTAGGCTTTCGCGGAATTCAATTTGGACATCCAAGCTAAAAAGGGCAAAACGGTCATTTTGCACTTTCACGGTTTCTCACTTCCCGAGACCTCTTCTCACAAATTGGACTCCACAGTTGAGTCTGAAATGTTTGAAATAATAAAAATCCACTATCTTTTTATTTTAATCGAGGTTCATTTGACTGTGTTTTGACTCAGGGGCATTTTAGTAATTTTTAAGGGTTCCACGGTTCTTTTATTTTTTGGGACCTCGTCTCATGTAACGGACCTCACCGTTGGACTCAGGAGGTCCAAGATAGTTAGAAAACATATATGACTTGCCTCATTTGGGCTCCGGGCCATTTCGGGTATTTAATTTAATTAAATTAATTAAATACTTTAAATATATATTATATGTATTTGTTTGGGAAATGGTTACCACGGTTGGTAACCGTCCCAATGGTTGGCACGCGCCATCTTATCCACCCCGTCCCTGGGTCGAAACCCCTTAGCCGCATTCCTGAGACACCTCTCCCTTCTTCTTTTTTTCATTTCTTTTGGGGCCAACTTAAAGTGGCCCAATTTGTTTTTTTTTTTTTTTTTTTTAAACAAAGGAGAAGCCCAGTTACCTAAAGCCATTAAACCCAACCAGCAGCCCAATAGGGACAGCCCAAGTTGCTGTGCCTATGCCCCCGACATTCCGACCGACCTCCGGTCGTCTCTCCCGTCTACGGTTGCCGGACGGCGACTGTTTTTCCCTCATTTCCTCGAGTTTTACACGTCCAAACTTCCTCATTTTTACACCAACTAAATTCTGGGATTTTAACAAGTCACCTAGGATAGGTTTCAACCTTAAACACACTGACTTTCATGGACACCCATATGGGTTTCCAGGCCATGCACCGGCCACTGTAAATCTCCCATAGAATGGTCATCCCTTGACCATTCTCCCTCATTCAAAGTGCTATGGAATCCTCAGAACATTCTCGTTCATTTTTCATTCATAAAACCAAGCTTTGTTTTAGCTTCCCATTCTAACCATTTTGACAGCCATGACTCTCTCTCTCTCTCTCTCTCTCTCTCTTTCTCTCTCTCTAACCTGTACTTACCCTTTTTAACCTCGTTCTCCTACCATTTTAGATGATCCTTCTTACAAAATTCTCTACAGTTTATGATTAACAAGGTGTTAAAACAGATTCTAACTATCATGCCTTTGGAAATTTAAAACCGAACCAAGTATGGCTTACCTGCTTTCTGGTTTCCCTTGGTGCAGCTTCCTTCTAATTTTCTCCTCTCTTGGTTCACCTCCAGGACTTCTTCCAATGCTCACGATCTCCCTCACACAGCTTCTCTTTCTTTCTGTCTCTCAGTTTCCATACTCAACCTCTCTCTCTCTCTTCCTTCTGATTTCTTTTTCTTTCTTTTCTCACAAACCGATGTATGCACCCATCTTATACACACACATATAACCTCACGCAACCCTCCTACGACCAGCCCCATTTCCCTGACTCCTCTTCTATCCAACTCAGAATGCATTTAATGCCTTTCTTGCAAGTCAGTTTTTCTACATATATATATATATATGTATATATTTTACATCACACACATTACACACACACACACTCAGCCATCTTTATAGACTCACACACCTACACAATAGCGCACACACACACAGTACACACACCCACAGCTGTATATACTACAACAATATATATATATATATATATATATTTAAATGTATTAAACACATACATATACATTCATATACATGATTCACTACACATACATATATATTTATTCACACATACATATACACATGCCATGACTAACACATACATCACACACTTTTAGTAGACTGAATAATTAAATAAATGAATAAATAAATGCACACACCACTATTTAATATTTATTGAATATTTTATTTCATAAAATATTACATTATAAGATGCCCTTAAGTTTAGCTTAAAGCCGGGACTCGGTATTGCCATTATTTATTTTACTAATTGTGGGACTTCATTAATAATTCATTTCATATTCATATCATCTGCATAATTATTTTACTATATCAGTTTCATATTTTATTTCATAAATTATTAAATTACAACTTGCCAATAAGGCCGGGAATTTATTCTGCTAACATTAGGTCCCCGTTAATGACTTATTTATTTTCGCATAATTTTTCATAATCAATTATTCGTATCGGTCCATTTGTCCCTCTCGGCACTCAATCGATCGGGTTATCTATTTTTCCGAGCATATGCCGCTTTATACCTGAGAGTATTAAAGCCCTTCATGGCTTACCGTATTCGGGCTATTTTAAATCATTAATATTACATAACTTAATTTTTCTCAGGTTGAGGTATAATCCGCATTCTGTCGGATTTTCAGGATTTCACATTACTCGACTCAACCTATCTCGATTTACGTGCCACGTCTCGGCTCAGGGTGCTACAGTCCTATTGTCAAAACGAAAAATTTATCCTCAATTTTTCATGTCTCTACAATTCTTGCTTTTTAATTAACTTTTTTTTAGCCTATTTTTGTCTTAAGGGCATTTTAGTCATTTTTCTTAGTTTAAAAAGAATTTAAAATAAGGTTTTAATTAATTTTTTGGAAAAATTCGTAATTATCATAAACTTTTGGGGTCAAAACAGATTTTCAAAAACTATTTAAATAAAAACTATCCGGTTCAGTCAAGTTCCAAGTGAACAGATCAAATGGAGTTAAAATCCAACCGATTCAACCGGTCTATTGCATCAGCGTGACGTCACCCCTGTCATGACTCGCAACCCACCCTCTACAAATTAACGGACTGCGACCATCCGACCCGGCCCTTTTGCCGAACCGGACTTGATCATTCTGTTGCACTATTTTTAGTGCAACTAATATGTAACATAGCGGAAGCCAATAAGGTAAAAGGTCACATGTTTTGTAAAGATTAGAAATTTTGGAATAATTTTTTTTTTATTGTTCTTTTATCAAATTATTTAATATTATTATTATCATTATTTAATTGGTGGTGTGTGCATGTAATGTATGTTAACTATATGCATGTGTGTACATGTATGTATGTATATGCATATAGCATTGTATATTGAGAATATGCATGTACTTAAATGTGTAAATATATATATATATATATGTATATGTACAAGTGGGAGACAGCTGCTGCTGTGCATGGCAGTGTGTGTATGATGTGATATATATATATAGATATATATGTATGTATATGGAAAATCCAAGCCCACAAGCAACATTTAAGGCAAAGAGAAAAATGAGGGAGGGAAGTCAGAATAGGGGACGTAGGGTTTGTATGTGTGCAGACCAGTTCACGTAGAGAGAGAGAGAGAGAGAGAGAGAGAGAGAAAAAAAGAAGTGATAGAGAAAGTGTGTGATGTGTGTGTATACATGTGAGCGTCGGTTAGAGAAGGAAAACTGAGAAAAAGGAGAGATAGGAGCTGAGAGCTTCTTGGGGAGTTCAAAAAGAAATCAGAGGCAGAAGTGGGAAGAGGAGGAAGCTGCACCAGAAAAACCCAAGAAGCAGGTATGTTGAGTTTGGCTTCTGTTTTAGTTTTAAAATAATGAACTTTATATTTGATTTCTTGGGTCTGATTGAGCATGGAAAGTGGATTAAATGGCAATTTGAATCGGATTAAATGGTTGAGAAACAGATAAGAAAAGTTGGGTTACAGTTCATAAAGAAAATTCGGATTGGCATGTTTTTATGAATTAAACTTGATTTAAATAATGGGGAGGTGACCCTCGTGAGTGCAGAAATGAAAAGGAAAAATATTGGAGCTCAAACCGTGACTGAGTAACATTTTATGGTTTTAGGGACACCGAAAGGCAAGGAGAAGGTCGTCTGACTTCTACATTTCCATTGATAGCCACCACCTTGTGAGCACAGTTTACTCGGGTTGAGACCAACCCGACAAGTATGGTGTTTTGCTAATGTAGAAGGTCGTCTGACTTCTACATTTCCATTGATAGCCACCACCTTGCGAGCACAGTTTACTCGGGTTGAGACCAACCCGACAAGTATGGTGTTTTACTAATGTAGAAGGTTGTCTGACTTCTATATTTCCATTGATAGCCACCACCTTGCGAGCACGGTTTACTCGGGTTGAGACCAACCCGACAGGTATGGTGTTTTGCTAATGTAAAAATAAGCCCATGAGGCTTATTTTTTGTGATGTAAGGGCTTAAGCCCGAATGACCATGCAAACGGTGTATTCATTGGATGTACCTTACGTTATCTTATGTATTGATGGGAATGGATGCATGTTCAATGAATCTATTTATATTGTCCTTTATTTTATTTTATTTTCTGTCTCGTCAGTCGCGCCTCGGGTTTGTAAAAATTCGGGGCGTGACAACGTGGTATCAGAGCATAGGTTCGAATACCTAGAGAATGTGGGGTGTTGTTAAACACAATGGGATTATGAGGCTTGATTTGAAATTTGTGTGAACCTTGTGTAATGGGTGGATTCTGACAGCTTAGTATTAAGAGTTCTAGTTTTGAGAATACTTGGCGATAATAGGTGTTGTTGAACACCATGGGACCCTTGAGGAGGGCTTGGGACTTAGTGTGAACTGTCGGTGGCATGTGATGAGACCTTGTGTGTAATGTGATTATCTATACTGGAAACATAAATTGGGTGATTATGTGTTAGTTGAAATTATACTCTGAGGCATGATTACATGATTTAGGGTAGTGAGATGCATGATGTGGGCAATGTGTATATTGGCATGATCGTATGTGATTTAGTATATGTTTATAGGGGTGATAGATGACGCTTGTTTTGTCTTGGGGATATCGTGTAACAGTTATGGAAGAATGCTATGGGCATGTGCATACTGTATTGTTTAAATGAATTTTCTGACGAAAGACTACATTTAAGTTGGGTGAAAACTTGTTAATTGTTATTGTGAACGATGGGTGGAAGTGATTGACGTGAACTTTATAACTTATGATTAAGCAAGTAGATCTACAGGAATTGCTAGATTATCAAGTAATGATTAATAATCTCTTGTCTTAGGAGAATTTTATCAACATGAATGGTCTGGGAGTATAGATATGGATTGATCCGGGTTGTGATGTAATTGGGTTTTGATTTCGTGCTTAGGACGAATATTGATAAACTCAAGTGATGTGAATCTAAAAGTTGAGGGATTGAAATGATTTTTTTTAGGGAATATGTTATTTTGTGGTGGCCTGAGGAAGTGACCTAGTGATGGATGCTATTGACTTGCGTAGTCCTATAAGATGATTGATACTAATTGTTGTGAGGATAATAAATTGATTTAATGAACTTATGAGTATAGATTTTGTGAGAAAAATGAGTTATGTAGATCGGGCCAAACTGAGGGGTCAGTTATAAACTTAGTTCTAGCTTAGTTTGTAAGGTTGATTTCAAGATTATGATTGAATGAGGGTTAAGCATCGATTATTGTTTTGGAGAAAATTGTATATCGGATTAAGAGTTAGATGATACCAGTTTGTCAAATATGAATCTTGTGTTTAGGATGTAATCATGCGAATACACATGGAGTGAAAATATTGGGGTTAAGGCACTAAAACTTGAGAGCTTGCACTGTTATATGACTTAGAAGTGAGTGAAGATTTTCACTTGTCGTTAGAAATACGTGAGTAAAGGTTATGAATGAGTCTGATTGGTTTGGATAAAGTTACAGATGATCGTGTTGTCTGGGTTTGAATAGTAACTATTACACTCGGGAGATTTTACTTTATTCCAGGGCTCACGATGTTTGCCTTGTTCCACCATCGTAGGGTTCACCGGTTGAAATAGTGAGACACTAACAAGGATCTGTAGAGATGCCCGGTAGAGATAGCCAGTTACATATTTTCTTTTGACTTTGTTCTACTCGACGTGTCTAGTTTTGATATTATGTTGGGGGCTATGGGTTTTAACCTTGCTTGGAGAAAATTGAATCGACTGATTGGGGGGGACTCTGCATAGTAATCTGATGAGAGGAAGGGAAAGTTCTTCAATATCTGATGGATGAGATGATAAAATGGACAGAATCTGTCAGGATCATCATTTGCTTGGGGGAAAAAGATTGAAGAAACTGATGAACTGGATTTAGAATGGCTAGCTGACTCGATCAACCTGCCGATATGTACTCTTGAGGGAAATAGTTTCTTTATTTCACAAGGTGTTCGTAGATCCTTCTAGGATGGATTTTGTTGGGAGGTAGGAAGGGTTAGACCTCGACTTAATTGGACTGGTCTGGATTGCGTGATTAGATGAGTACTTGTTGCTTTAGTGGTTGAAATTTGTACAAGGTATGGTATGCTTGGTTATTGAAGGGCAGGGATTAGATATTTATATCTACGTAGTAGACCAAATGATTTATGAGATAGACCATATGCTTAGTTACCTATAAGGTAGGCTATAAGCTTGAGTATCCATAGGATTGGTCATAGACTTAGTTACTTATTTGGTGAGTTGTACACCCATTTAAGTATGCGAATATTCTTAGGACAGATCTCGTATTTGGATGATTATGAGGAAGACTAAGCGTTAGCTATTAGAATGTTGCTTATCGATCCTATATATATATATATATATATATATATATATGTATACACGCTAGTGTAGTACCCGTTATAATACTGCGACTATGATTTTTATATATATACAGACTGATTATTATTGGAGCATGTATAAAGTATGTTTAAGTGTGTACCCATGTGTGAGTGTTTCTATACCTATGAGTAAGAATTGATATATGTTCATGATCTAAATTGGTAAAGAGTTTCACTACTAGTTTGATTCCTTTGAACCCTGACATATTATTATAGATTTCATGTTTGGGATACGTAAGCTAGTCTCTGTTGATGCATGACATTTAGTCTCGGTTGTGTATGGACTAAGGTGAGAGATGATGACTTTACTTTAAGATTTTATTATTGATGTTTTGTGGATGATTATAGTGCTGGGAGAATAATAGGTTATTGAGTTACGTTGTGGCACGGGTGATATGTGAATGACATTGAGATTGATTACCAGATGATTTCGAGGCTTGACTTGAGATTAGTTAGAAGGTTTGCAAGCGTGTGAAAAGCTTTGAGATATCATTGTGAGCATTAAGAATTTTCATTTTTTGTTATTATTTCATTTGTTATCATATTGCATTATTGAGGTAAGTCATGATGCTTGGATGGATTTGAAAGGAATTGGTGTTGATGAGCCAATGTGTTTTGAGGATTTCATTATGTGTTGTGCCATGTGGAGTGAGCCGTTACAGATGGGATCGGAACCAGACCTTAGCAGAGAGGGTGGAGATGTCTACACGCCGCTGCACGCCCGCCAGTGAGGCTGAGCCTACAGGGGAGATGGTAATGGGAGAGGGGTAGTGCATTCCACAACGCCTGGCTGAGGGAAAGGTGGATGGTCCATTGGTAAGGCAGCACGTCTCCATGCTACAATGCATTTTGTATTGATCTTTCTAAATTTTGTCATTTGATAGTGCATGGGATTAAAAGCTTGAAAGCTTAAGGAGATGAAAATGGAAAACTTTGGGGATATGTGGTATGAATGGAAATGAATTACACTAAGGTGAAATAGTTGAGGTTAATGAGAAAAAGGTAAAGATGGACGCCTGCCATTATTTAGTATATATATAGGAATGTGTAGGAAATATACCAGGGATAAAAAGTGAGAGATTTTAATCTTTCATGTATTTATTTATTTATCCTTTGAGAAATGGGATCGTTGAATTATTAGTTAAAGGAATATGGTGATCGTGTTGTTTGATATAGAGAATGGGTTGTAAATGACAGGGTTAGGTCAAGCTTGTGGTGAGTAAATTTTAAAATTTTGTTTGACATATAATTTGGGAATGGAGATTTTAATTTAAAAATTGAATGATCTTGTGGAAGTTCAAGGACTTGTGAACAAAAATAGTGGATTATTGTAAATGTTGGGTTATGATTTACTACTAATTTTGACGGATACTCTTAGGATGTAAAATTAGTTGAGGTTAGTGTATCTCGGGGATGGAGAGACTTATAGATATGCATACTGAGCTGGGGTTAATTATTGGGAATTGTGATAGTGCATTTGGTGGCTTTTAATTTTTGTGGAGTATGAAAGTACTAAGAATTTTGTTATGATTATTTCCTATTGCGACCCCATGGTGGTTGGATCGATCTTTAAAAGGTGAAGTTTTCTGTTATATTTCCTCGAGGATAGAAGTCATTTGTTAATAAGATTGGTGCATGCTTGTTTTATTTTTCCCAATTAATGGATGATAGATTATAGTCATAACTTTACATGATGAGTGAATGCTAACAGTGAAGAATTAATTTGGAATATTCTGATGATACACTTGGGAAATTACTATTATAAGGAGAATGAATTCTCCATAAAGACGGTTTGACGATATGTCTTGTGATGATTGTGAAATTATGTGAGTTGAAAACTCAATTTGAAGATTTGTGACAAGATGACTAAATGATGAATCTAACGTGTAGAACGGTTCCTGATTTTGTTAATTAGAATGACAGAATTAAGTTAGAGTTGAAACTAATATAATGAGTTCAGTATGATTGACGGGCTCCTTTAATAAATCGAGAACTCACACGAGTGTTATAAAATCTTTACAAGATTTGATTGATAAAAGTATTGGAGAGGTAACCATAAGTTGGCATTACCGCCACAACTATTTGGAGTTCATGATGTCTTCCATTTGTTGATATTGGGGAAGTGCGAACCTAACCCTTCACATGTCCTAGATCGGGTTGATCTTACGATAGAGGGTGATGTTCCTTAGGATGAGAGGCCTGTAAAGATATTGGGCGCGAGGGACCAGGTTTTGTAGAGCAAGACCATCCCTTTTGGCCAAGGTTCTTTGGAGCCAGCATATGGTCGAGGAAGCCACTTGGGAGCGTGAGGCCGAGGTCCGTGCTATGTATCCCGAGTTATTTGTTCACTGATGTACTTTATTTTAAATTTCGGGACGAAATTTCTTTAAGGAGGGAAGGATGTAAAGATTAGAAATTTTGGAATAATTTTTTTTTTTATTGTTCTTTTATCAAATTATTTAATATTATTATTATCATTATTTAATTGGTGGTGTGTGCATGTAATGTCTGTTAACTATATACATGTGTGTACATGTATGTATGTATATCCATATAGCATTGTATATTGAGAATATGCATGTGCTTAAATATGTAAATATATATATATATATGTATATGTATATGTACAAGTGGGAGACAGTTGCTGCTGTGCACGGCAGTGTGTGTATGATGTGATATATATATATGTATGTATATGGAAAATCCAAGCCCACAAGCAACATTTAAGGCAAAGAGAAAAATGAGGGAGGGAAGTCAGAATAGGGGACGTAGGGTCTGTATGTGTGTAGACCAGTTCACGTAGAGAGAGGAGAGAGAGAGAGAGAGAGAGAGAGAGAAAGTGATAGAGAGAGAGTGTGTGATGTGTGTGTATACATGTGAGCGTCGATTAGAGAAGGAAAACTGAGAAAAAGGAGAGATAGGAGCTAAGAGCTTCTTGGGGAGTTCAAAAAGAAATCAAAGGCAGAAGTGGGAAGAGGAGGAAGCTGCACCAGAAAAACCCAAGAAGCAGGTATGTTGAGCTTGGCTTCTGTTTTAGTTTTAAAAGAATGAACTTTATATTTGATTTATTGGGTCTGATTGAGCATGGAAAGTGGATTAAATGGCAATTTGAATCGGATTAAATGGTTGAGAAACAGATAAGAAAAGTTGGGTTACAGTTCATAAAGAAAATTCGGATTGGCATGTTTTTATGAATTAAACTTGATTTAAATAATGGGGAGGTGACCCTCGTGAGTGCAGAAATGAAAAGGAAAAATATTGGAGCTCAAACCGTGACTAAAAGGCCACGAACTAGGAAGATGAGCAGTCGCCGGAATTTCGAAACCTGCCGGAAATGGCCACTGTAATGGCCTGTTTGACAGCTAAGAACTCCTCCATTTAGAATTTTTAGTTGATATATGAAAGCCCCTAAATAAATGGAACTGAACCTCGTTAAATTATATTAAAAATCTGATCGGGAAAGCCTCGCCGGAATCGGGGAAGATGACCAGCTGTTGGCCGGAAAACCGAGGGGTGACGCTGGAGCGGCTTGGGCCTGTAACCCTTGGGCCTGATTTGTTTTAAGTGGGTTGGGGTTTGTCTTGGGCCTAAAGTGGGATTGGGCTGATTTAAGTTAAAAAGGGGCTGTTGGGCCTGATTGGTTAGAAACAGTTTTGGGGCCCAACCGGTTAAAAAAAAAAAGTAAAAAGGGACGCACAGTGGCGTCCCTGAGATTCGAAACAAGGAAGTATGAAGAGGGGGGGTGACACGCTGGCCAGCGTGCCAACCTATGCTCACCCGCCTCTTTTCACATATAATATATATATGTATATATATATATTATACTTTATTTAATTTAACTAATTAAATTAATTAATTAAATATTTCAAATTAACCCGGAGTCCAAATGGGACAAGTCATTAGTGTATTTTGACTATCTCGATCATTCTGAAGCCAATGGTGAGGTCCGTTTTACGAGACGGGGTCCCAAAAAATTTAAAGACCTGTAGAACCCTTGAAAATTACTGAAATGCCCCTGAGTCAAAACACAGTCAAACGAACTCCGAATTAAGTAAACGAATAGTGAAATCTTATTATCTCGAACACTCTGGACTCAATTGTGGAGTCCGATTTATGAGAAAAGGCCTTGGGAAATGGGAACCCGTAAAAGTGCAAAATAACCATTTTGCCCTTTTTAAACCAAACGTCCAAATTAATTTCTACGAAGGCCTAGACCTATTTTCTTCGATGTTTCGGATCCAATCGTAGAATTTATTTTAGCAAAATAGAATTTAATAAAATAAAGACACAAAATTTGATTAATGGCATCGTTCAAGCGATAGACCGACTGAGTAACATTTTATGGTTTTAGGGACACCGAAAGGCAAGGAGAAGGTCGTCTGACTTCTACATTTCCATTGATAGCCACCACCTTGCGAGCACGATTTACTCGGGTTGAGACCAACCCAACAGGTATGGTGTTTTGCTAATGTTAGAAATGAAGTTAAGTTAGGAATATTCTGTGAATAATTGGAATGACTTATGTGTTTATTTGGAATGTATTTGCTTGATACCTTGGAGTTGGTTGTTCACATGCTTATGTGTTACTTGCGTTCTTTTAGAGTTTAGTAATGGGAAGACACGTGAACTATGATGTATGAATGCATGAGATATACAATTACATGAAATAAATTGATGCTTTGATTATTATTGATACTCCAAATGTGATATTTCATTAAAAGCATGCCTTATTGAGATTACGTCATTGTGTGCCGCATTCGAAGCATATTGGCATAGGGTGAATTCCTTGGACACATGGCGTGAGTTGAGCACGTGGTGCTATGCATTATGAGGGTGTAGATCCTGTGGTGAAAAACCCAAAATTGGCCATTGCATTGGTTCCTGATCCATCGGGGGGCGGCCCATAAAGGGAATTGGTACTCCGAACCATTGGGGGAAGGCCCGTAAAGGAGACATGGGTAGTGGCATCGAGTGCATGGGTGCATCATGCATATTTTCATTGCATTGTGTTTGAGAAGCATTTAGAGATAAATATACACTTTGCACATGTCACGCCTTAGCTTTATTTCTTGCATTAGCATCACATTATACCAGCAGTTGAGCTGACCCATTCGTGGGACATACTGTCACATCCCGAACCCCACCCTACGCGGATGTCGAGGACGTGATGCCAGTTAGCCGCCACGCGAACCAACCGAAGGCAATTTCTGAACTTTCCAGTGAATTGCACTCCGACTGTAGGGTCAGATGCAGCGGAATTTAAAACTTTTTTTTTTTTTAAATTTTTTTTTTTTTCACGGGAATGCAACTCATGTATCCACCGTAGGATATGTATCACACAGAGCAAGTCTAAAATCCAACAACTAACAACTCAACCTCAGAGCATATCTATAATTCGACATATAACAACAGAGCAGAACTATAATCTCTAGAGTACCATCTAAATCCATGAGCCATACTATATTCAGTACATATCAGTCAAGTCAGTCATAGTACATCACTCACCTGATTAAACAGATTCAATCCTCAGTAATCCAGTCTCCACAGATCAGTGCCATCAGATCCAACATATATCATTCCTGAAAAATGTTAGGGAATGGGGTGAGCTTCGAAAAGCCCAATGAGTAACACAGGTTCCCTGTCAAGGGTTTCAAAACCATTTCTTGTTTACAAAGCACAAGGGTAGTTCAGTTGTTTCTGAAATAGCAGTTTTATAAATCTACTTTAAATACAGTTTCAGTAGAATAAAACAGGGCTAAACTAAACGGAACAACAAATCAGAACAGACGGAACAGTGCATGATGCCAATATCAATGAGAGTATAGGCAATTAATTCAAATATCAGAACAGATCAGTACTGGGTGGAACATAACAGGGCATAACAATAATATATCAGTTAGGCGCGTAATCAAGCCTACTTATGCCAAACCGCTCATAATCAGAATGGTACCCAGAGTCAGACACATCATAGCAGAACAAAATCAGGTAGACCATAAAACGGAACAAGACAGACTGAACAAAATAATAGTAGGACGGGACAAAATCATGCCGCGTACAATACAGTATAAAAGTTTGCATTTAAAAACATGCATTCAGACAGTTTAACTTTTAAAACTGTACAGTGCATCAAAACACAGTATCTATGCAGTATCTTATATACCAAGTCAAGAATTCGGACAGATCATAACGGAACTGGACCATATATCAATCAAGACAGACAGATTGTTGACGGACAGTACATAACGGGATCAGACGGAACAAAACACCAGTTCAAGTCATAGGCATAATCAAGGACAGAGGCATAACAGGACGGATCATAACGGGACAAAACAGAGCAATACATCAATCAGAACAAGACATATCGGAACTGAATATGGCGGATCAAACGGTACAATATCAATCAGGTCAAGTCATATCGGAACTGAACATGACGGAACAAAACGAAACAATATCAATCAGGACAAGTCATATCGGAACTGAACATGACGGAACAAAACGAAACAATATCAATCAGGACAAGTCATATCGGAACTGAACATGACGGAACAAAACGAAACAATATCAATCAGGACAAGTCATATCGGAACTGAACATGACGGAACAAAACGAAACAATACCAATCAGGACAAGTCATATCGGAACTGAACATGACGGAACAAAACGAAACAATATCAATCAGGACAAGTCATATCGAAACTGAATATGACGAAAACAAACGAAACAATATCAATCAGGACAAGTCATATCGGAACTGAACATGACGGAACAAAATGAAACAATACATCAATCAGATCAAGACATATCGAAACTAAACATGTCGGAACAAAACGGAACAATACATCTATCAGAACAAGACATATCGGAACTGAACAGGACGGAACAAAACGAAACAATACATCAATCAGATCAAGACATATCGAAACTGAACATGTCGGAACAAAACAAAACAATACATCTATCAGAACAAGACATATCGGAATTGAACAGGACGGAACAAACTGGTACAATATCAATCAGGACAAGGCATATGCTACTTTAAATATATGTTTTTTTTTTAAACAGTATAACGTTCAAAACAGTACAGTGCTTCAAAATACAGTATCTAGACAGAACTTATACACCAATTCAGGAGTCAGGTTTACTCGCAAGACGCAACAGTACAGAATAAAACCAGGACAGACCATACAACAGAACAAGACAGACCCGAACTGAACAGGAGAGCACGACAGTACAAAATCATGTTACGTGTAATGCAGTATAAAAAGTATGCCTTCAGACAGTACAGTATACAAAACAGTACAGTAAATCAAAATACAGTAACTAGACGGTGTACTTATACACCAAGTTAGAAGTTCCATGTTACTCACAAACTGTTACGGTTATCTCCTTGCGCAAACAATCCGATAACCTCTAGATACGTCAGGCATCTCCATGTATATCCTGAACAATAATCATCAATCATATACAGATCAGAACTCATCCATTCAGGTCTCATTTTGTCATCTTAGGTATCTATCGGTTTACCTAAGATAGCCTAGTAGCCTATCGCCCTCTCATCGGGTTTCATCCGGGGCTATTTTATTCTTAAATTAGGCTCAGCAGTCATCAGGATTATAACCCAAGTCATTTAGACTTCAATCGTTATCAGTCAGTTACTTCTTCAGCCTTAGGGGCAAAACGGTCATTTTATCACTCTTGCCCCGGGCCCTGTCAAGGCCCTCCGAATAGTCTTTATATCTTAAATATAAAGTTCTACGTCTTTTAGACTCCAATCGGTATCAGTTAGGTTCTTATTTTAACCATAGGGGCAAAATGGTAATTTTGTCATTCTTGCCCCGGACCCAGTCGTGGTTCTTAGAATATCCCATATATCGTATACATGAAGTTCTAAGTCTTTTAGACTTGAATCGCTATCAGTTAAGGGCTTACTTAGCCTTAGGGGCAAAATGGTAATTTGTCATTCTTACCCCGGACCCTGTCGTGGTCCTCAGAATGTCCCATATATCTCATATGTAAATTCTTAAGTCCTTTGGTCTTCGTTTGGTATCTGCTTTTGACCATCGGGACACATCGGTCATTTCCCGTTTTACGCATTACTGTCCCGGAGTCTTATTTAGCCCTTCAGTGTTCATAATTATCCCTATGATAATTTATCAGATCAGTTTGACCTTTATTCCACCTCTACTTTGCACTTCATGTGCTCAGGGGCATTTCGGTCATTTTACGTTTCGTAAGATTCTAACCCCGGTAAGTCATTTATTCGGATATACAGTTTCACCAGTGTTCGGGTTTCTATCGGTATCAGTTTCGTCCCTATCGGGCTTCATTTGGGCTTCGTACAGTATCAGGGGTAATTTGGAAATTTTTTTTTTTTTTTTTACGTGTCATATTTTTCGGCACGTCAGTTCATAAAATGGACCTCACCATTGGGTCCAGAGTGTTCGACATAATTAAGTTGGACTATCTGTTATGTTCAATTGACCCTGGGAAGCATCAGGGGCAGTATGGTCATTTACACTTTATGTGTCTGTATTTTTCGGTACATAATTTCCCAATTTGGACTGTACCATTGAGTCCAGAATGCTTGAAATAGTGAAAATACACTATTTATTTGCTTTATTTGGACTCCGTTTGACATGATTAATGTCTAGGGGTAAAATCGTAATTTTACCTAATTAATAAAATAATTAAATAATTATTTTATTATTTAATTAATTTAGCAGGGGCTTAAATGAATAAATTTTCAACAGTCTGGGCCACTGTGCAATTCTGTCAAACAGTAGGGGTGGATCCGTAATTTTCAGAAATCATTTGGGGGTTAAAAGTAAATTTCATTAAATTAGGGTTCAAACCAAACGATTCTAGGGTTCGGTGGGCTGAACCGGTTCAAATCACTGTGAACCATCCGGTTTGGTGACCCTCAGAAAATCGGGATAACATATCCCTCTTATCCCAAATCGTTCCTTATCCGCATACAGGTTTAGCCCAAAATCTGATTTTAATTTCTTATCCGAGGGACCAAACAGGCAGGATTTGATTTAAAACAAATCAGGTAAGCGCAAAACGGTGTAGTTTCATTAATGGGGTGGCACAATCTTGCGTTGCCACGTGTATGAGTCGACTCGGCCCAACTCGAACGAGTTGGCGAGTCAACTCCATCTTCTCCAACGCGCAGGGCGCTGTTGCCCTAATACCAGCCCCGATTTTTCTCTATTTCGTGCCATTCCAAGCACGGTTTCCGACTGTTTTTGGTTCCAATTTGTCCCTAGGAGTGATTCCAACAACTTTGCATCGATTTGGTGCCTCGAATCCAAAGATTAAGCTCGGTAGAACCGATTATTGCGCAGAATTTCAGTTCGGCCGTGTGGCCTTGTTCCTCAACCAAATCGCACACGGTTTGGTTCTTTGTGACCCTTAGAACAGGGGCTTAAATTCCCCATTTACAAATTTCAGTTTAGGTGTTCGTTTTAGATTTTGGGTTTCTTGGCCGAAAGGAATAATTTCAGATTCGAGGGCCTTACCATGCGATTTTGGGTCGCGGGTTGGTGTATTTGGGATCCTTGTGACCTCTAGATTAGGTCTTGACCAACCAAATTCAGTTTAGCTTGGGTCAAATCAGACCCAGTTTTGGAGGTGTCATCCATGGCGGTTTGGTCACGGTTTGGGTTTTTAGGCCTATCCGAACCTCCTAACTGATTCAGAATAACCCTAGGATCTCACAGTAACTGATTTACGCAGTCTACATGGTCCATATGATTTAAAAATCATCAGAGCAGTACCAATAATCTCAACAGAAAAATTATGCAGTTTGGCAGTTTTGAGGTTACCTCTGAAACAGTAAGTCCCCTTGCTATCCATGGCTCGGTCCTGATTTGGTGGGGTGCTTGCTTAGATCCAGTCGTACCTCAGCTCCCCCTTCCTTGGTGCATCTCCAAAGGATGACATGCACACTCACCATTTCTCTCTCTCTAAGCCTCTCTCTCTCTCTTTCTCCCTACCCGAGCACCACTTCTGATTTCCCCCCCTCCATACATGCACATATAATCTTGTATATGGCAGATTATTTTGGTTGCATGTGATATGGTTGGTGGATTGGTGATAAGGTGTTTGTAGAGAGATGATGACCTAGGGTGCATAGGCATGATGGCCTAGGGGCATAGGGTGATGCATGGGTGAGGTGTTGCATGTTTGGTTATTGGCCACTTGGGGGGGTGGCCAAATCAGATTTATAGTGTTATATATATATATATCTTTGTATATTTGTACACAAAGATACCCCTAGCCTAGTTGGTATATTTTTTTTTTTGGATGAGGTTTCCTTCCACACAAAGGTCAAGGGTTCAATTCCCTTGGCCTCCCATTTGGCCATTTTTTCCATATTTTCGGTTAAGGCCACGTTTGGTTGCGCAGTAATTCAGTTTTAGTGTTTCCTTCGTAACTTTCATTCCGTAACTCATTTTTCGACGCGGTTTGTTCCGAGAGTTCCGTATTTCAGTATTCTTCAGTGTCAGAGGTTCCGTGTCATTTATTAATCATCCGGGATTTCCCGGGTTAGCTAATTCGGGTTTCGTTAGTGTTAAAACGGCATTATTTTACTGATTTAACCAGTAATTAGGTTCGGGTAGAGTGCCCTTTCCTCCAGACATTTTTAATTATTTAATCAGTCTATGGCGACCGCCGGGATCATAATTAATTCCCTAAGTCATTCTATAAGCCGGTATTAATTAATAATCAACAACAAATTATTAATTACGCAAAGTCGGGGTGTTACACATACATTACAGATGAGGATGCCCAGCTACCTGAGACCCAGTGATACCTCGATAGGATGGAGCACTTGGTGTATTTTGGCCCATGAGGCTTATTTTTTGTGATGTAAAGGCTTAAGCCCGAATGACCATGCAAACAGTGTATTCATGGGATGTACCTTACGTTATCTTATGTATTGATGGGAATGGATGCATGTTCAGTGAATCTATTTACATTGTCCTTTATTTTATTTTATTTTCTGTCTCGTCAGTCGCGCCTCGGGTTTGTAAAAATTCGGGGCAGTGACATGTTCATACTGGTCTGTCAATATAAAAGTATGTTCTGTAAAATTTCTAATCATCACATCATCCCCTAGGACGTGATTACACGAGAGTGCTACAAGACTGTACTACTATTACCTTTACTTTGTCAAAATTTCCAATCTTTAGCCGTAGACTCCTACTGTCTGTCCTCTTTATCTGTCCCTAAAATATATATATATATATATATATATATATAAATAGGAGTGAGCTACACTAGCTCAGTAAGTAAGTCCCCTACTCTGCATGTATACAAGATCTGAAAGAAAACTGAATAATCAGGATAAAATAGCCAGTCACTATCATAACAAGAATCATAGCTCATCAATGGATATCAAAGGAATCAGGAATGATAACAATACTCATAACTCATCAATGAATCTCGAATGATCAAGACTAGTAACAACAACTATATCTCAGCAAGGTATATCGACTAATCAAAGATACAAATGATAATCAAGTATCAACTATAGCTCATCAAGAATCTCAATGATCAAGACAATCACAATCAAAGCTCACCAATGAATCTCAAATAATCGTAGAATGTACTCAATAAACGATGAGTAACTAGTTGGTCATTCATGCAAGAATATGATCAGACAATGAATCTTAATAAAAGATAGTGATGTCAAATATGGTAGATACTATAAACTTTGGGGCCTGGCGACCCCCTGAGCTCGTATCCAGTTCCACTTGGGCTGTATGAATACGACTCTGCTCGTATCCAGTTCCACTTGGGTTCTATGAATACGGCTATCTCCTGTGTGCATAAGCACTGAGCTCAATCATGCTACTCTCCATGGAGAAAACTGTGGATCATAACTAGTTTAAGGCAACATAATATAACTATAGCCTTTTACGGCTATGTTACCAGGCTGTCGAGAACAACATCTGGCCCCTTTTGGCCCTTCGTACAAGTGTACAGAATTGTCCTTTACACAAATGTACGAAATCTCATACTCAGAATAGAACATCATCAAATGACATGGAAATCAATGGCAAGATACAACATCATGACTAAGCTATTTCACTGGGAAGCAATATCACATAGTGGAATCATGAAGAGTCTGATATAACAAATAAAAGTACAAATGCGTATAGAAAAATTGTGACATGGCTGGGAATGTCCTACATGCAGAGGTCGAGTATTACTTACCTTGAATTCTTAACATGGCATTCATCTGGCTATCACAATAGCTTTTCCATAGCTCTCCTTCTCATTTCCCGTCATTTGAATACTCCTATAATCATAGATTAAATATGTAGCATATTGAATCAGTATCCATTTCATAACTCTACTCCTGGTAAACTCATTAAGTCATAAATACGCATTCTTCATTTTATAATTTATTATCGAGTCTTGTATATAAACTCTCGAGTCTTTTGGATCGCATTGGATCTCTGATTTTGGCCATCGGGACACATCGGTCGTTTCTTATTTTATACTCTGACTGTTCTAGAATCTTATTTAGCTCCTCACTGTACATAATTATATTTATAACAGTTAATCTTATTAGATTGAGCTTCATTCGGCCTTTACTTTGTGCTTTCCATATTCGGCGTTATTTTTATCATTTTATATTTTTACATGTCTTTTATTTTCAGGGCCTCTTTTCATGATCTTGACTTTACCACTGGGTTCGGAATATCCAAGATAATAAAATTGACTATTTGTTTAGCTAATTTAGACATCGAGATTATTTCTTTTAATTAAATGTAATCATTTACTCTTTATTTTCAAAACCTGCAATTACATGTTTCTACTTCATTTTTATCTCTTTTTTTTTTCATTCTTTTTGTATGGTAATACTTAAATCATGCTTCATAAATCCCTCTAAATGAATGAACCTAACATGCTTATATAAAAATTTGAGATTCAAAACCCACTTACAGTTTTTCCGGAATTTTTCTCTGGCCTGTTGCTACACTTTTTTCTTCCTGCTTCATCTTCTTCCTTATCTTTTTCCTGGTTTCCTGCGCTCCCTACCGCAGCACTGTTGCTGTTTCTCTCTATTTCTCTTCCTCTTTCTTTCTTTTCTTGCAGCTTCTTCCGTCTCTCTCTTTCTTTCCATTTCTTTCTTTCTTTGCTTTATATTTTTTTTCCACCGACCTCAAGGTCGGTGGCTGTTGCCACTTTTTTTTTTTTTTTTTTTCCTTCAGCTTCTCTCTCAAGCTTTCTCTCTCCCTTCTAGATTCTTCTCCTTTCTTCTACGACTCTCTCTCCCTTTCTACTGTTTTCTACTTCTTCTTACTTCATTTCTTTTCTTTTTATTTTATTTCTTTTATACATGCATATATATATATATATATATATCATATGTTCCAGTGACTTTTTTGTTTCTTTTCCTACATATAACATATGTTTATATACATCATGTATTTAATATTTTATTATTATATATATATGTACCATGCACTTGTACATATACATGCATACACATGTATTAATATATAAATTTATATATATATATATATATATATCTTTTTTTTTCCTGGTGCTCATTGATATATTTTATCATATGGAATATTATAAAATATTAATTTATAAAATATTGATAAAGTTGGCATTAAGCCAAGCTCGGTGTCATTATTATTTGTTTTACCAAATTTTGGATCCCTGATTATCTTTCCCCCATTTTTTTTTTTTGGCAGCTTCTAGTCATATACATATACATGTATATCTTTCTTTAGTTGCCGACTTTAGCATGTGGGGAGCTTCATGAAGCTTCCTGCATTTCCTTTACATATATTATAAATTTGTCCACTTATTTCTAAACTCTTCTACTTGGTTTCTTTTCTTTTATTATTTTATTATCTTATATTCTAGTTATGGGTGGCTGATAACACTTCTTCCAGCTTCTACTGTTTTATCTTTTATTTTCTTTCTTTTTATTTGATTAAATGTTCCCTTATTTTATTGTCTCATTTTCTTTTATTATTTTATTTTATTTCATCTTATCTTATTATTTCATTTTATTATTGTTTTATTATTATTATTATTATTATCATATTATTTTCTTTTATTTTACTATCTTATTTTATTTTTTTATTTTATCGTCACATTATTTTATTCTTTTATTTTATTTTATTATTATTACTATCACATTATTTATTTTACTATCTTATTTTATTTTATTATTTTATTATCACATTATTTTTATTATCACATGCTCTCCACTTTTATAATTTCATTTCTTTTATTATTTAATTATTTCCTAAATTTATAATATGATCATTCACATGCACTTTCCTCATAATTCTCGGGCTTTCAATACGACAGACCTCGGGTACTCGAAATTTTCTATTATTAAACTGTACATCAAACATTATTTAAATAATAAATTAGTGTTTGACTCGAAGTTACATATCATTGCCTCGCTTGACCCAAGTCGGTTACAGTCTAACTCGGGTCGGCACCACCTAACTCGGGTTGGGGTATTACAACCCCATTAAACCAAAACGACGTTGTTTTAACAGAAACCAAACCTTTTTTATTTAATTCAGTCAGGACCCAACCCGTGGCCCTACCCGTACAGTGTCGTCTTCCACAACAGGGGTGACATTGTTCATCCGAAACCCTAAATCCTTTCAAGCCTATTTCATGCAATTACAAACATGGATTCACATTGTTTTTAGCTCTAAATCAATCATAAAGGTCTTTCATTCATTTTGGCATTAGTTTTGTGGCTTGAAATGAGATCAAAGGCTCAGTTTGGGCTTTAATGGTTGGTCTGGATATCGACCTGATTCTCCCTCAATACCCAACCAAACTTGGTGAGGTTTAGCCTATTGTGACCCTCTTCTCAAGGGCTTTCTATCCTCATTCTAAAAATCAAGTTTGAAGCTCTATATCTGAGGTTGAGTTCGGAACCTGCAACCTTGTATTTTCTCCCTCGTCTTAAGTCTGTTTAAACTAATTCTTGTTGATTTGAGATCCTCGTGATCTCTAGTTTCAGCTTTAAGCTTCCAAATCTAGTTTAGTTTAGGTTGATTCAGACCTAGTTTCTTGAAGTCGTTCACAGTAATTTACTATTTTTCTGTGATTTCTCAGACTTTCAGACCCATTTTTAAGTTCTAAACTTTCATATAACATCAATAATATTCATATCTTGGTTCTAACTCAATCATACTGAGGATACTATAAAGATTTTCTAGAGACAAAAAAATCAAGGTTTTCGAATGACCTTCCATGGCATTCCTTCCCTAGCTTCTTGGGGTTGTTTATGAGCTGCAATGGCTTGTACATAAATTCTTCTATGGTCTCTAACCATTGCATGCAGACAACATTCTCTTTTCTTCTTCTTCTTCTTTTTTTATTTCTCTCTCTCTCTCTCTAGTCGAATACACTGTTCAACCCACATACACAAGTATGAGTTTTGTGGCCTCCCATACTTGTGGTCTAAATGTAAATCATGAGGGTTTTGATGCATGTGTTTTGATTGGTTGGTGTTTAGTCTACTTTGGTGATGACGCATCACTCTTTCAGGAAATTTCTCAACACACCTTCATATCATATACATTTCATGTGGCTAACATAGCATAAAAGTGCTTGTAGCCTAGTGGGTTTCCTTTTTGGGAGTTTATCATTTGCTGGCACAAGCTGCAAGGTTCAAGTCTTGGCCAACCTCTTTTGGCCTCATTTTTCCTCTGTTCTTTTCTTTTTCATGCATTAAGTTTCCTTTGTTATTTATTTATAAATTTTTGTTTGTTAATTTACTAGCATCATTTGAATCACAAGTGTTAGCTTTATCAGTAGGTGAAGTTGTAATTTCACTACTTTTTGTAGATTTTATACTTCTACTCTAGTTAAGGACTTAGTTATTTCCTAACTATTATTTTAATATATTTTTCATACTAAATTCCTCTAATATTTAATTAGCGACCTTAATTACCTAAAAATTAGGTTGAGGTGTTACACTGATCAAACTAGTCAACCAATTCCAAGAACCAGTCGACTAAGTGATCATTTTCAAAAACAACCTAAGACTCACTGTCCAAATCAGTTGACCTCTAAAAAGAACCAGTTGACTGTTTTTCAAGGCTGAAATTAGTGTACTTCAGAACCAATTGACTGATTGTTCTTGAATAATTGAGCCTCAAATCCTCTAGACAATTTTGTTGACCTAATCAATCGACCAGTCCTCTATCTAGTCGACTATTTGTTGATCCTGTCGATTGATTCTGTCAGTCTGGCAATCGCGAATTTAAATTTTGAATAGACAAAAAGAGGAGAAACGGCTCTTTTTGAAAAGCAACGAAAAAATTCTTTTAAGGGCTATAAATAGAGATTCCCTGTAGAGATCTGAAAAAATGAGGGAAAATTTTTCATTTTGCCGGTAGGATATTTGGCATACACGGTTTTGTTAGTCAAGCCCGGTTTTGCTAGTAAAGCATCTAAATGCGTCAGTTCACCATTTGACATGTTTAAAGACATATTTGGAGTATGTCATAGAAGAGAAATATGCTTAGAATATTGTGAGATAGCTACTGTTCAAATTTTAGCTAAAACGGAAACCGTTTCAAAATTGGACAAAAAGGGCGTTCGGGTGGCCCTGGTGGAATGGGCCTAAAACGACCTCAAATGAAAATATTTTCTTCTAAGAGTTTTCATTTGAAATAATTTTATGAACATTGGTTAAAACAAAATTTTGAATTGAAGTGTTTAGGAATGAGTTGTAGAGTAACGAGGTTTCGGGCTCATTAAGGGCAAAATGGTCATTTGTCCTTAGCCCCTTTGTCCACCACTATAAATACAGCCCCCTTAGACCATTTTTATCATAAATTGGGTCTGCAATTACAGAATTCACGTTCTTATAAAGAGAGAGTGAGAAAAGCCCTAGAAATTCAAGAATTCAAGCTGCCGAAACACATATTTCGAGCGGGATTTTGGCCAAACTTTCTTCTGGAAAGTTGTTCATCTCCACGATTAATATATCCTTACTAAACAGTTTGGCTATTCAGAAAATACAGCTTCTACAGTTTGTGAAAAACTGATTTTAGGTATGGTTTCTTGCTAAGCTAGGAATAGATTTAGTTTTTCTTGCTTTGCTACATGTTGATTGAGCTGTATAGATGTTTAATTAATGCTAGGAATCCACCTAGGTGGTGTTGAATTGAAATACCTAGAGTTGGAAATTTGGGACTTTATGTATTCTTTGGTTTATTTGATGTTTTGTTGCTATGAAGATAACTTATCTTGTCTTTGTATTTGATTGCTATATTTGGTATGTATTTATGTGATATTTACTTGACATCTTGGAGGGGAATTGGTTGTGTAATGTATTAGTCTTGCATGGAATGTTAGTGACTTTGTGAAATTCTTGTTGGTTGGTGAAATTGTGATATTGTGGCTTGAGAAATGTGTTAAGGTGTATGGTTATGACCTATGTTATGTGAAGCAATTTATGGGAATTTAAAGTTATGAATTATGTGGGGTTTAAATGCATGACTTGAAAAAGGACACACCATGTGTTTGATGAAATGACTCACTGAACTTGCATAATGGAATCATCGCATTTGGCATAGTGTGATTCCTTGGAAGCATAGTGTGAGTTGGGAATTTGGTGTTATGCATACTTGGTTACTCATGTCCTTCGGGGAAGGTCCGTAAAATGAGACATTCTTGGTCACTCATGTCCTTCGGGGAAGGTCCGTAAAATGAGACATACTTGGTTACTCATGTCCTTCGGGGAAGGTTCGTAAAATGAGACATACTTGGTTACTCATGTCCTTCGGGGAAGGTCCGTAAAATGAGGCATGGACATGGCATAGAGTTGACATGGCATGGAGTTGACATGGGTGTGGCATAGAGTTTGCATGTGTGAGTCATGCATAGTGTGTTTGCATTGCATTAAATAACGGGAAGGAAAATTATATCTTGAAATTGTACACTTGCACATGCCACGTCCTAAATTTGTTGCTAGTATTAGTGAGTTATCATACCAGTAGTTGAGCTGACCCATTCGTGGGCAATACATTTCAGATGAGGCACCAGCTGCTTGAGACTTCCTTGAGTGTTGAAGAAAAAGGAAGGAAATGGATTTTGTAGAAGATTTGACCTTTGGGGGCATGATTTGAATGTATGGGCATAAGCCCACTTTGTTGTATTTTATATTTAAACTTATGTAAATTGTAAACCTTAGGCCTTGGGCCATTTTAAAAAATGTATGAGTTGGAACTCAATGAATGTATGATGTTTGATTTAAATGTATACTAGAGGTTACTTGATATTCGGGAGTTAAATATGCATAAAATGGAAGTGTTAGAAAATAGTGGATGCATGTTTAAGAGTTGATGGATTTTGATGCAATTATACCCATATATGTTGTGATTATTAGGTGATGAAAATACTAAGGAAAAACAAATGAGACTATGTCGAATTTTTGGTAGAATCAAAGTGGGAAATAGGTGTGTAAATGACTTTTTAAAAGGAGTGAAAAAAAATGTCAAAATGGGGGTTTAGGAACCTTGAACAAGGGGGATAAAAATGGGAAGAAAAGAGGGCTTAAAGGACTTGGAAAAAATTCAAAAAGGGAAAAATTGGTTGCAGCCATGAACAGTAACTTGAAAAATATCAGAAACTGCTCTCTGTGCTACAGTGTCGTGAACAGTTCAGGAACCAGCCCCAGCCGCCGCAGCCCGCGCACCCCTCGCGCGCGCGCGCGTGCCTGCGCGCCGTGCGCCCAGCCCCCCACGCCGTGCCCCCGCACCCCTGCCGCGCGCTTGCCGCGCACATGCTGCTGCTCACGCGAGCGCCCACTACTGCCCATGCGCGCGCGAGCCCACTGTTGTCTTGCCTGCTGCCACCTGCTGTCCAACCCATGGGCAGCCATTGTTTTGACCATGTTTTGGCCATGTTATGACCTATTTTCCAAGGGCATTTTGAGGCCATTAAATCATGAGTTTGACCCAAACTTTTGAGTTCATTTGAGACCATTTTAGGCCATTATATAAAGCCAAGTTGGGGCAATTTATGAGACACTTTTTAGGCATAGATTTCAAGGCCATGTTTGGCCATCCACTAGCGCCAACTTTGGGCTGATAGTGGGACAAGCATTTAATTTTAATCTTGCAGGAAAAATTTGAGGAATAATGCGGGAGATTTAATTTAAATTTAATTCATTGTCATTTATTTATTCCTTTTCTTTCATTCAGTCGCTCCCCGGGTTCGTGGAAATTCGGGGCGTGACATTCCCTATGTAATTCTATGTCACTTCTAACATGCTTACACTTTTATATCTTTACTCTTAACTTTAGATTCAAACATTGAAAATCTAGATGTAAAAGTTCTACTCATCTTTAAATACTTTAAGCTTACAACTGATATATTTATAGAGAGTGAGCATCTTAATGCACCAAAACTACTCTAGAAGAGAGTGTTATTTGGTAAACATCTTTATATCATCTCATTGCGGTAAAAGTTATGGGTAGGTGCTACTCGGTGAGGCAAAATAGTATATTTTGCTGGGATAAAAAGGATGTGGTCTTCGTAATGTAAAGGTTTAGTCTCCACCTACAAAGAGCAACAGAAAAGATATTAGACCTTGGACACTGAAGCTAACCTGAATAGGTGTTGACTAGAAGAAACCGCGTCGAAAAAAGAGCAACAGAAAAGAAGTTAGGGAGGAAATAGCCAAAACGGATTTTTATAACAGCCAAATAGGGCATAAGCCCAAATGGGGAGAAAATGCCCAAAATGAGGCCAAGGGGACTTGAACCCTTGACCAAGCGGGCAAGACCTTATGCATCTAAAACATTACCAAGTGGGCTGATAGCATCTTTGTGTATGAATGTACAACAAATTGTATTTAAAACCAATTCAGCCAAGGCCACCTCCCAAACTGGCCAATGGCCATACATGCAACACCTCACCACTACCTCAACCTATGCACCCTAGCCCCATCATCACCCTACTTCAGCACTTGATCACCTCTCCCCTAACCAATTTATATGCAACCAAGTGATTACATATCTTAAAATCAACAAACTAATGCATGTGTGATATATTGTTGTGGTGGGAATAGGGAAATCAGAAAGTATATGTGCAAGGTCTAAAATATATATATATATATATAGAGAGAGAGAGAGAGAGAAAGGGTGAGTTAGAGAGAGAAAGGCGTGTGTGCATGCTTGTGTGTGGCCGTTGAAGGAGCAAAGGAGGGAGAATTGAGGACTGCACGACTGGGACAAGGCCAACCCACTGAGGTCTCTTCTTGAGCCACGAACAGAGAGGGAAATTCACTGTACAAGGTAAACACCAAAACCCAAGATTTTCTCTTTGAATTTCCTCCATTGTTTTGGTATATTTTTGGATTATAACTGCATGCATGATAGTTAGACTGTAAAAATCTAGGTTAATGTATAAGTTTAGACCACTGAAACAACCTAGAACACTAAAACCCATATAAAACTGCCATTGATGACATCTGTTAGAGCAGGTCTGAAATGACCTTTAGGAAAATCATTCTTGACAACCCGAACTTAAAATAGACCTCAAGAGGGTTCTAAAAATGTTAGACCGCGACCCCAACACTCAGGTTAAGACCATTGAAAACAAAGTTGCAGGTCACGGGTTGAAATCCCAACTCTTAAGATAGACCATTATCCTATGTTTTTGGAATGAGGATCGAAGCTCCTTGCTATTACGATCGTAACAAACCAAATCCCATGGACTTTGGACCAGAAATGAGCATTTATGAACCAGTTGCAGGTTCGGTTATTCTTCTTGAACAGAGCCATTTGAGCTCGATTTGATGCCTCAAATGAATGTTAGAATGTTGGTTAGGCTTCTAGAAATGCATTAGAATGGATAGTAGTGGGAAACCGTGGCCAAAAACCTATGAAAATAAAGAGAAAAAATTTCTGCAACTAGGGCTACAGTAACCCTAAATGATGGGGACGATGAACAATACGGGTCAGGTCATGGACCGGGTTTCGGGTCTTGCCCCAACCTAACCGAGAAACAGTTAAAACCATTTAAACCGAAACTACGCCGTTTTGATGTAAGTAATTTTAAATTCTAAACCTTAGGGCTGACATCATCATGACGTCAGCATTACGACTTGGACCGGTTAAAACCGGATTGGTCCAGTCCGGTTCACTTAAGGATGAACTGAACCCTTTGGTTTGGTTTGGTTTGATATTTTTTGAAATTTCAGTTTGACCCCAACAGTTCTGGGGAATTTTGTTCTGGCCCAGTTTCTAAAAATTTAGTTCATTTAGGCCGCTGGAAATTAAATAATTAATAAATAAATTATTTAATTGTTTTATTAATTAAGTGAAAATGACCAATTTACCCCTAGGTCATTAATAGGTCAAACGAAGTCCAAATTTAATAAATAAATAGTGTATTCTTACTATTTCGGGCATTCTGGACTCAACGGTAGAGTCCAATTTCTGAAACCAAGTCACAAAAAATACAGACACGTAAATGGTAAATGACTATACTGCCCCTAATGATACCTAGGACCAAATAACACTAAAAGATAGTCCATTTTGACTATGTTGGACGCTCTGGACTCAACGGTGAGGTCTGTACTAGCAAATGAAGTACCAAAAAATACAACATGAGAAAATGACCAAAATGCCCCTAACACTAAACGAAGTCCAAATGAAGTCCGATTGGGACGGAACTGATACCAATAGGGACCTAGATACCTGTGAGACTGTACACATGATTAAATGATGAATCAAAGTCAGAATTTCAAAACTGTAAAATGACCAAAATACCCCTGATGTACCCGAAGCCAAATCAAAAGTCGAGAGTCTAAATTGACTTTCTTTGATGTGCCGAACCCAATGGAAAGGTCCATATTACGAAAACAAATACAGAAAAAATATATGAAGTCATGAAACTACAAGAAGAGCATTAAATTAAATGAAATTCATCCTGACACATTAAATTATGTTCTAGGTAAAAACCCGACATAGACTGTCATTGAAGGAAATGATAAGAAACCAAAAGAATTTACAATCATGACAAAAGCTCAAAGGGCAGTAGACAGAAAACAGTAAGAATTCATGGAAGACCTGCTGTGGCAACAAAAGGTAATTGCTCGGAAGATAAGGATTGCTAAATCGACTGAGATCGTCTCCATTAGACCCTTTATCTACAAAACTCCCATCGTCCCAATGGGACGATTAATGAAAGAGGCAGCCACAAGAAGGTTGGCTGAAAAAGAGGAAGAAGAAAGGGAAAACACTAAGACCCTAAATGAGATGCTTCAGAGGTAACATCTATAATCAACTATGAGTTAGTCCAATTCTGAATAAATAGAACCCATCACAGAGATAGACTTACATAGCCTAAGAATAGATTAAGATCACAAGTTGATGGAATTTTCAATTGTTTTAGGCTTAAAAGAGAGAGGAAGGCACAGACTGTAACCCCACTCCGAGACTTAAAGGTGAGTAACTTGGAACTTCTGACTTGGTGTATAAGTTTCACCGTCTATATACAGTATTTTGATTTACTGTACCGTTTTATATACTACACTGTTTAAACGCATATACTTAAATGCATAATTTTACTCTGTCTGGCTTTTCTGTTTTGTTTTGTTATACACATATAGTTGTTCCAAACCTGTTCCATACTGTTGCGTCTTACTCGTGGTACCATTCCAGTCTTGAGCGGTATGACATAAGTATATTGTACTGCTTAATTGTCATTATTCTATTTTGTTGTTCTGTTCTGCTCAGTACTGATCTGTCCCGTTCCTTGATTTCATTATCTATACTCCTGTTTGATACATTGATGTCCTACCTGTCTGATTCTGTTTTACTAAACTGTTATTTAAGTGGATTTATAGAACTGCTATTTCTAAAATGTCCTGAACCATCCGTGTAATTTATAAACAAGAACTGGTTTTGAAACCCATGATAGGGAGCCTGGGTTACTCATTGGGCTTTTCGAAGCTCACCCCATTCCCTAACATTTTTCAGGTGAAGGATCTCGCGGCCAGGATTAGCCGGCTGGGAACCTAGGGGATTAATCTAAAAACTTATAAACTTAATTCCATTTTTGTATCCCCTCCTACTTTTGGATATTTTTGTATAACCGAACGTACTGGCATGATTTTGTAATCAAACTCTGTAATATCAACTATGGATATAACTAGTTGCTCTGCCAAGTGAATATGCATTCTCCATGTTAATTTTCGCTGCTTAACTTATATGTATTGAATGCATTATACTTGGAAGTTACCAGTGAATGGCCTGTGGTTAGGATTACCATCGGCATTCTAATTTCAAAAAAAAAAAATCCGATGGGTGCCTAACTGGCCGGTCGCATGTCCTAAATCCGCATAGTGTGGGTTTTGGGATGTGACAATCTGGTTATAGATGTGTTTTGTGGTATATAGATGAGTTGCATTCCCGACATGAAAAGATTTTAATTTTCGCTGCTCTGACCCTACATTTGGAATACAATTCATTGTAAAGTTCAGAAGTTTGCCTTTGGTTGGTCGTATTGTTAGTAGGGAGATTGACAAGGTGGCTGATTAGCATCACATCTTCGGTATCAGCGTAGGATGGGGTGTGGGATGTGACACTAGCTGCACCAAGCTCTATGCCTTTGCTCTGTGATTTATCCCGAGGTTCTTAATTGTCCAAAAGCCTGATCGGGCTGATGTTCACCTAATGATGTTGTGGTTGACCTAAATAAGGGCAACAATATGATGGGCATTGTTCTTACTAAAACCTTGAATGGCTTGGACTTGGTTCATAATGGCTCAAATGTTTTTAGAGGTAGCCCCTTGTTGCTAACGATGTGGTTACATGATAAGTTGAAGCTCTTGGCACCTTCAGTTACCATCATTTATATGTCAAACCACTATTGTTCAAGGGCCTGGTTGGTAACCAAAGATAATGAGAGAGATTGGTGTGAGTTCCTTGTTTAACTTTCACCTTATGATATTGATTGGTCCATTGTTCACTGGCAAAACAGAGCCCCTCACTTGCGCTCTCGTGGTTATTCTTTTGTTATCTTGGCAGGCTTGAGAGATACCTCATTTTATTATCTCATCCGGACACTGCGTCAATTTTGGTGTATGCAAGTTGCTCTAAGGACTTGGGGTCTTCGCTTCGTTATGGAAAAACTGACTCCATCTGTAGCCACGAAAATATCCAATTGTTGGGAATGTGCTCATGTTTCATACATGGATAATACAGATTATTCTGACAAAGTACTTGTGACAGAATAACATTTATGGTGGCTCTGGGACCTAATCAGTGAAAATGATGAACTTAGGGATTCTATCCTTTTTGAAAAAACTAGAATAGACACTAATGTAGACCTAATCAATTTTGCTTGTTGCCTCTACTGCCCCATTTGTTTAAGGTCCGTAAGGTGAGGAATGATGATGGGTGATTCTGAACTCTTCGATCAAATCAGTGACTACCCATTTGAAATGTAAGCCATTGTCAAAAATTAGTTCGTGGAGTACTCTATACTAGCAAATGATGTTGGCCCCCATGAACTGAGCCACTTTTCTTACATAAAGGATGACATAGGAAGCAGCCTCTACCCATTTGGTGAAGTAATCGATGGCCACCAAAATAAATTCATGGTCGTTGGAGGCTTTCAATGCAATTTTGCAAATAATATATATTTCCTAAGTTGCAAAGGGCCAAGGGGATGTCAAGTTGTACAATTCCCTAGGAAGGAGATGTTGAAGATTGGCGTGTATCTGACATTTGTGGCACTTCCTAACTAAAGCAATACAATCTTCATCGATGGTAGCCTAGTAATAACCTTGTTGGACTATCTTTTTAGCTAGCATGTGTCCATTCATATGAGGTCCAAGACTCCTTTGTGGATTTCTGTCATAACATGTTCAACTTCATGTTTTTGCAAGCACAATTAGTGTTTTCCATTGAAAGATTTTTTGTAAAGTTTTCCTCCACAAATGATGAATTGGGTGGCCTATCGTCTCAAGGCTGCTCTGTCCTCTTTGGTATAACCTTCAAGGTATTTTGAGTGTTTAATGAATGACCAAACCTCATCGAACCAAGGTAGAAACGTCCAATCCTCTGTGACTTCATTGATGTTGCAGCAATATATCAGAATTTCCCGAATCTGTCCCAAGAACGGTTTCACAGTGGCTTCTTCCAGGATGTCCACATTGAGGCAATGATGGCTAGGGCATCTATAAAACTATTTTTAGCCCTAGGCATATAGTAAAACTGTACATCTTTGAACTTGGTTATTAACGTCTCTAGGTACTGGTGGTAAGGTGTGAGCTTTTACTCTTTGATTTTCAACCTCTTTTGGACTTTGCCAATAACGAGGGCTGAATCCCTGTATACATCTAATAATTCAAATTTTAGTTCTAAGGTGGCTTGCAGACCCACTATACAGGCTTCATATTCTATACTATTGTTGGTAGAGAGGTACATCATGGCCTTCCAAGTAGTAAATTAAAAGATGTCGGGATGTCTAGTACTTGAAAATATGTGGTGCTTTCAACCAGACCGAGATTTATGGTAAGTGTCATGACCCTTACAACTTCCCTTCGAGTATTGTCATATACCTTAACTGCTTGAGCTGGTGGAGTGAGATCGACTACCTCTAAGCCAAGGCATTTTACAAGTCCTAAAAGGACAAACATTGAGAGCCAAACCCTTGTCAATGAGCACCATAGGTATCCTATTTTCGAGGGCATCCACAATAATATACAAAGCCTTAGTGTGGTTGGCCCCTCCTTTTTAGCAAGTCATGATTAGTGAAAGTGACAATATTGTTGAATTGGACCCCTCCAATGATTTGTGTGAGCTGTTCAGGGGTAGTGGTAGTAGGAACCTGTGCTTCATTGAGATGCCTCAAGATAGCCTGTCTGTGTGGAAAGGACGATGTCAATAACCCCCATACTAAGATGTTGGATTGTGTTTTCTTGAGCTATTTGAGGAGCTCATCTTTGATAGGAACCTGAGGTGGGACTCTTATTGACTCTTTGGGTTTTAAGAACCCTGTAAGTGGGTCATCTGCTTGTAGACGAGCGGGCTTGAACGGTCTTCCCCCTTGTATGACATATACTGCATTGGTTGAGCCAGATTGACTATTTTAACCCATGAGTTTGTCACAAGTGATCATGTTACACCTGGAGACATTTATGGAATCATTGATGAGGCCATTTGGATTTGAATCTTCGAGACTTAACATATTTATATTAAGTCGTGCATTGTGAGCCGGCAACAGGTTGGTGGTGACATTGGGCTTTATTGGTGAAGCTTCTATTGTTCCTCCATCAATTAGTTCTTGAATTGCATGTTTCAGAGCTCCGTATTGATTTGTGTTATGTTTATTTCCTTGATGATAGGCGCAATATTGGTTCAGATCAAACCCCTTGGGTAAAGGGTTCAGAGCCGGTCTTGGTTCCAAGAGCTAAAGAAGCCCCTTCTCTCTAAGGCTATTAGATATCTCACCCATTGGTGCTGGTAAATCTGAGAATTACCTTTGAGGGCATTTCTGTGGGACACCGAATGATGTTGGCCATGAAAATGACCTTGATGTGTTAACAATAGTGATCATGTGGGTCGGGCCACTTGAATTTGAGGTTGGGAAGATTTTGCGAGGCTCTAGGTCATTTATTTTGAGAGTGCCATCATTAACCGGATCTTCTACTTGTGTTTCGACCCCTACTAGTGCTTTGAACTTCTCAAAGTGGGCAAAGAGAGTTTAACGATAAATCAGAAGAAAATTCTTTTTTACCATCTCAACCAGTTCAGCCTCATTCGGCCGGTTGATCATTTGAGCTTGTCTTAGTCCACCACTTAGTGATGAATATGGACAAACTTTCTTTTGGTTCTTGCTTGGTAGTCTTGATGAGTGCGCAAAAGTACACTCTAAATACCCTATTATTGGATTAAAATGCTAAAATGTGACCCTATTATGAGAGCATAGTGTTTAATATTTTTAGTTTCTTCATATTTAGTTTTATGATATATTTTCTGTTTAAGTGAGCTAATTAATATATTTATTGAATTAGAGAAGCATTGAAGGTTAAAGAAGAGCTATGGAGTATATTGTGCAATTTTCAGTTTTTAGGCAGATTCAATCCATTGAACTTCAACTGAGATGTGGATGGCGTTAGATTTTCATAATGAGAAAGTGGTATTCATGAAGTTTTTAGAGGACATCTTGGGCTTTTCAGAGAGGTCTGGTTTGCAAAAATCGAAGTTCGTTTGGGCTTCCAAACGTTATTTCAAAGACAGGCCTGGAAAGCTACTCTGAACCTGTCCGACCAGCCAACTTCAAGCGGTCATAACTTGAGTTTCCGAAGCCCAAATCAGGTGATTTTTAAGCCTAAAATTATCTACACATCTAGGGATACAACTTCCGTGAAGAGCCCGAGTCAAGATTCAACCATTATCTAATAGAAAAAGGGGCCTAAAGTTGACGGTTGCTGGCTGTGCGCGTGAAGAAAGAAAAGCAAAGAAAGAAAAAATAAAAACAAAAGAGGCTGGAGTGACGTGAGAGGCATTGAACCAAAAAGAAAAGAATAGAAGCTGTGTGGGGCCTGAATTAAAGTGGCCAGGTGCTGATGGGCTGTTTTGAAAATGCTGCGGCTGACTGTGTGGGCTTTGCTGGCAAGGCTGTATGGCGCGCTTGGGCAAGCGTCGTGAGAGGCAGTTTTGGGGCGCTGATTTTAAAAGCCAAATGGGCTTGTGCGCTGGGGTATAGGGCTCAATTTGATGCGGCTGATATATATAGAAAAGAAAAAAAAAATCGAAGGGAGGGGTGCTGCGGCGGCAGAAAACAGAGACAGAAAAATATACAGAAAAGAGAAAAAGCCGTAGCAACTCCATGGCTCAGTGTTTCTTCATGAGGTTTATGTTGCCCATCCTGTACATGGGTAACTAAATTTTCAAGTGGGGTTAGGGATGAACTTGCACCATAAATGGTTGTTTTAATCTATTTTTGATTCTTGTACGTGGTTTTCACTTGTTAAATTCTTTGATGATCATTCATAATTATTTGTTGGATTTTATTGTCTGAATAATTAAAGGGTTTAGTCCGTTTATAGATTCAGTCATGCTTTTTCTATCGAATGGATTAATGTTTTGATTATTTTTGGAATAATTTGTTATTTATATTGATTCAAGTCTCTGCTGCAATATTGCTCGTTGGGTATATTGTCGTCGTTGGTTTTTTTCAATGTGAATAATAATTTGTGTGATCTAAAAGTGTTGAATGATTTTTCAAAGGGTTATTTTCAGTCTAATTTTGGTTCATAATTTTATATCTTCCAATTGAGATTTTTGGAATTTAATTTCTCAATTAAGTTATCAGTGAATTAAAAATAATTAAAATACTAGATATGTGCAAGGGATTCCCGACACTCCACCATTCGTTAAATTTGAATACTTTGTCCATTAATCAGTCTATTTAATTTTTATTTGCGATCAAAATCACTTTTCATATTTTATTTTCTCGTTAACCGTTTAATACTTTCTGTAGTTTTAGAAATTCTGTTTATTGTTCTTTTAAATTTGTCTCCCTGTGGAATCGACACCCCAAAGCTACACTACAACTACCGCATTATTCTTTGGGCGTAATCAAGTCTCTAAGTCTCAAAGAGTAATATAAAGTTCATTGTTGTACTTGTACTGCTTGACAAAGGCATTACATAGTTTCTCCTAATATTTGGAAAGTGCATCTTCTCAGTTTAGGTGTCATCGCAAAGCGGCTCTGGTTAAGGTTTGATGAAACATCTGGACCAAGACATTAGTGTTGGCCCCTAACGGTTGTATAGCCCTTATATATAGCTTAAGATAAGTTCTTGGACATGTGGTTCCATCAAATTTTTCAAGGTTCAGCATTTTGAATTTCAAGGGAAGCTGAATGTCAGGATAGAGAGATAGCTTGTGAACATCAACCATATCATCACCTCGGTGAGTTTTATAAAATAGCATTCCATTTTTTCCAGCCTGTAAGCAAGTCCCTCTTCTTATTGCTTCGGGATCTCTACAAGTCCGTACTGTTCACCCCAATCATAAGGATCATGGGTGGGTGGATCTTAGTTCTACTAATGCTATTGTTGCTGTCCGTCTTGAGGTAGGACTAATGGCACTTGGCGAGGATTGTCAATACCTACTAGGACAAGAAGTGGTGGTGGTAACCTTTGTTGTACCAGATCTTGAACTGTAAAGGAGAGTCTCTGGTTCTCCTCTCAGTAATTGGCCATGTCTTTCTTGATGTCAGCCAAAATCTGAAGTATCTGTTCAGGGTCCATTGCAACTGAAGTTGTGCTTTTCTGATTTGTTAGAAGGTTAGAAGTTCAGATCAATCGGCCTCAGCTAGTTCGTTTTCAAGCCAGTTGTAAGTACCTATTTTTGGAAAACACCTATATTATTTAAGCTCATTTGATGTCGAGGAAAATGCAAGAAAGTCTCATTTGTAGCCCCGTTATAGCTTACAAAATTGGTTTTTCAAGAAAAAAATTAGATTTTTTCAAAAAAATTGGACAAAATTTTGTAGGGCAGAAGGGTAGCTCTCAGTGTGCCGATTGGCACACAGATGCTTTTAACCTCTGTGTCGATTGGCCAACAAAGAGGGGTATTTTTTTTTACTTTCTGAATTTTTCTGACTTCGAGAAATTGCGCAAAAAAAAGTCTATAGTGTGTCTTACCAAAATTGGGTTCAAAGTCCTGAATCAAGAATCTAAGGTAGATTATATGCATGACACTTCGATCGGGTAAAGGTTTTAAAGTTTCCCTTCTAACAGGATGTGCCATATACCTCCCATAACCATTAGATTGTAATGACTATGGTCCAATGGTACCGCATGGCCTTTTTGCATACCATCCCAAGGCCACTAGAGTGTAGTGTCCCCGGTCAAGCGATATATGATCAAAGAGTAGAAGGCTTTCACCTGCGACACCCGTCAAGCTGAGTGAGCATACGGGGTGAGGACTACTAATTGTCCAAGGTTTGGAAGGCATGTAATGTGAATGCAATGTATGAAAGTAATGTGTGTGCAAGATATTCAAATTTTAGTCCATCTTTTATTCATCCATCCATACATTCAAACATCCATACATCAATACATCCATCATAAAGAATAAACATCAAATGAATGTAAAGCAAATAAACGAAATAGCCTTAAAATGAATACTTCACTGAGTCTAGCACTTTTTAGCCCCTAGTGGAGTCACCATTGTGGGCGCCAGTACCAAAAAAAAAAAAAATATGTCATCCTTTTGTGGATTTAGAGGGATCTTGATTATCTCATTCCCTAAAGGTGTGAAGGAACGCCACTTATGGGAGATAGAGAAACTAAGGAGTCACCAGCTTGTTTTTCGGCAAGAGACAAGCAAACCCGTTACATCTTGAATAATACATGTAAAAGAAAAGCCAAAGAAATAGAATAAAATTACATTATTTTGTTTCTTAAATACATACTAAGAGATCCATTGACATGGATCAAAAGAAGGATAAAGCATTGAAATAAAGCAAAAACACCAAAGAAACAAGCTCGAATATTCACTTACAAGGTTATTTTGTCATGAAAAAACTAAAAAGAGATATGTGAGTCCGGAATAGATAAATAATAAATAATTTGACATGAAAAAATAAAATAAAACAGAAAAGACAAAAAGAATATCTAACTCGAGCCCAAAAGCTTCCTACGTTTCCGTTCAAAAAATGGAATTAGAGCCACGTAGTTCTCCAGTTTACCCTCTTTTATCACTCTTAATAAAAGAGGCGAGATCAACTAGATCTAAAAAAAAAACTGTTAAGGGTTTGAGAGCATACCTTACTCAGTCATGGTAGTCGGGCAGCACTTCAGCTAGGAAAGTCTGGATTGGAAGCTTTCGTTGAGCAAATCTCTGACTTTTTCTTTGGTTTGGAAAATGCTACTTTGGCTAGCTTGGTAAAGGGAGGCTATCACTTCAGAAGGGCTTTGACCTTGGGAAAAGGAGATTTCTTGTAGAAAGAACTCTTGAATTAAACTAACAGCGTGAGGCTATGGAAATTGTGACTTTCGTCCACTAAAACTAATGGTCATGGGGCTCTATTTATAGGAAAATATAGATATTTAATCCAAGGGTCTAAGATGAAATCCTAAAATGGAGGGCTATGATCATGTCTTGATCAACAATCATCTAATTAAATAAATAGAAAATTAAATAATTGTCCTAGGAAATGATTATTCTAACTAAATGAATTAATAAATAATTATGACAGTGCAGGAACCAATAAAATTGGTGTCTACATGCAAGAACCAATGAGATAAAAGAGAAATAGAATTTTAAAAAATACACTCTAAAATGAAAATGTCCAAGTTCAATGTATGTCCACTTAAGAAAATATCAAATAACCAGATTTATGGAAACTCTAAAAGTAGGAAAGTCTTAATTAAGCATAAATAGACTACTGTCACTCAAGATTACCAAATTGCTCCCATTTCGATAGAGAATCTCTAAATTGCCACAAGACATGTGAAAAGACCAAATTACCCTTTATTCGTCACCAAATGGCTGAAATTACCAAAATACCCCCAAATCAGTAAAATGATATAGAAATTACGAAAATGCCTTTCAAGTGACTAAGAAGTCTTATTGATGGTAGGATTATGCAAAAATTACCAAAATGCCCTTAGTGGGCAAAAAGGTGTCAAAATTACCAAAATGCCCCCTGTGGGCTGACGAGTCCTAACGGGAATGGAACTCTATCGATAAGAGTTTTACTTGGACTAGGACTTTATCAAGAGAAGTCCTAATGGGAATAGGACTCTGTTAGGAGGAGTCCTAGTGGAACCGAGACATTTTCAGAAGAGTCCTAACGGGAATGGGACTCTATCGGGAAGAGTCCTACTTGGACTAGGACTCTATCAGGAAGAGTCCTAATGGGAGTAGGACTCTATCGAGAAGAGTCCTACTCGAACTAGGACTTTGTCAGAAGAAGTCCTAATGAAATTGAAATTTTGTCAAGAGAGTTTTAACGAGAATGGGACTCTATCGAGAAAAGACCTACTTGGACTAGGACTCTATCAAAAGGAGTCCTAATAGGAGTGGGACTCCATCGAAAAAAGTCCTACCTAGACTAGGACTCTATCAAGAGGAGTCCTAATGGGAATAGGACTTTGTCAAGAGGAGTCCTAGTGGAACCGGAACTCTGTTAAGAGAATCCTAACGGGAGTGGGAGTCAATCGGGAAAAGTCCTACTTAGACTAGGGCTTTATCAAGAGGAGCCCCATTAGAAGTAGGTTTCTTGGTATAACTACCGAATTGTTATTACTTAATCAAGGGTCACAAAATGAGGTGTCTATATATATAATTTTTATCCTAACTTCATGTATGTGATTGACTTGTGGTTACAAACCAATTTTTTCAAAATGCATATTTAAAATACTTAAGGAAAAATTTCAGTTCACAAGACAAGCAAGAATGAGCAACTCTTTGTTGCTTGTTCGAAAGAATAACAGAAAGTTCGTTCTCATTCATTTTTATTCATTTGAATGCTTTGAATCAAACGAAGAGTTGCAACCTTAGGGTTGTGCTCATTTGATATTCATTCCTTGTTTGTTCGAACGAACTATGCTCGTTCAAACAAATGATGGTTCATTCGAATGAACCCTGGGTGAAAAACAAATTTATATTTTGTTTTCAAGCCATTTTGGGGATTAAATAAGCTTTTTGCGAAAATACACAAAAATACGATTGAGAGCAATCAAAAAAAGAGCGAGAGAATATCATATTGTGAGAGATAAATTGTTGATAGATCATGAAGCTCTTATGAGAAATCATTCATACATGTTAATCATACACATCTCTACTCTTGTTCATTGATCGATTTAAATCATCCACTAGATCCAAATCAGATGTAAGAGCCTTGGTTCATGTCAATCTCACCATTGACGAAAGATGAAGTTCAAGCTAGAGGATTCGGCGTTGAGCAATCGGTGGACACCGAGGTTATGACGATTCGTGATTGTTGAGTTGCTTGATTGGAGGATTTCGAGACCGTCGAGGATTCTGGTTGTTTGAAGGTTCTGGCTATAAGATGCTTGAGGATTCAAGGGAAATTTGAAAATGTGATCGGGTAGAACGGAGCTTAAAGTACTAAGCTTGTTCGTCTAGATGTTGTATTTCATTTTCCATCATAGTGGAAGTCTTCCTTGAGCATTGGCCCAGCTCCAGAGTTTTACTCTAAGGATTGTTGTGCTTGGTAGTTTTTATGTCATCAATCGATTTGCAAATCTCTCATTCTCTCATTCTCTTTCAATTCACTATTTGCTTTAATTGAATGCTTTCGCTAGAATATAGAAATTGAGTTTTTATGAAATTTATAATTGTTCTTTAATTTGATTAATTGAAAACTTGATTGAGTAAATTGATTGAAATCATAAATTGATCACTTAGTTGAATTTGATTTAAATTGATAAAATTGCATATAAAATTAAGCTAGATTAATCAAATTGGTGAAGGTTGATAGGTTGGCAAAATTGAATGATTCTTGGATAATTCATTGGTGGATGGGCATAAATGTTGAATGAATCACATTGAGTGATTTTGTTGATTGTTTCATCTTTTGTTTTAGCCAAGAATTGAAATTAAAATAGAAAGAAATTTTTATTCAAGACCTACCTATTCAACTCCCTCTTCTAGGTGATATCCACGCTTTAGAACCTTGAGTAATATCCTAGTGGTATCCCTCCGAAACAATTGGAATAGCAAATAGAATTGTGGAATTGACAATTAATCACATAGTAGAATTTCAATTTGAGTTTTCTATTCATTTACTTTGCCAATTTGGTAGTTGTTAGTGTTGTGGTTGAAAAATTAGAGAAATTTGAAAAAATAGTTCATACCTATTCAATCCCCCCCTCCCCTCTAGGTTATATTCACACTACGGGACCAACCAACACAATCCAACCAAAAACTCACAAAGACTTGAATATATTATGTGAAAAATTTCCTCCAATTCAAGCCCAAACTTTTTTTAGCCCACCTAATTGTTTTTTCTTTCTAATTTCACCCTTGTCAATTGTATCCCGCAATACTAACAATTAAAATTAATTTCAATTGAATATAAACAAAATTTCATGTATATTATTGTATCAGTTGAATTTCAATCTTCTCCCAATTTATAACTCCACTAAATTGAATTGTTCCTAACTTTTAAATTTCTATCTCAAGTATCATCTACCCATTTTATGCTTTCAAAAAGTGAATGAGCAATGAGAAAACTCAAGTGCAGAAAGTGAATGTCTTGGCCCTTGATGCCTTTTGGTTTCTTATTGGAAGTACAATAACATTTAAGAATAAAAATTTAAGGGTGTATAAGAATGGATTTTTTGAAATTTCTTTTAAATGTATAAAATTGCATTGATTTGGATTTGTGATTCTTTTTAAAATCTTTTTCTAAATTTTGAATATAATAAGATTTAGGAATAAAAATTTGAAGGTGTATTAGATTTGATATTTTTATATTTTTTTTTTTTCGAAATGTATAAAATAACATTGATTTTGAATTTTGATTTCTTCCAAATTTATAGCTTTCCTAAATTAAATTATTCTTAAAATCTAAATTGAAGAAATTGATTCCTAAATTTTAAAGTGAAGGAATGTAGGAAAAAAATAAGAGAATCGTAAACATGAAAGAAAAGAACGCCACTTATGATCATATGAAAAAATATGAAGAGAAGAAGTCCATGTGAGATAAAATGAAAAGTACAAAGCTAAAGGAATATAGATAGATAGTTTAGCCATTAGATTTATCATAACTTAAAATTTTTAATTTGAATTCGTTCTAAATCGAATAGATTTTTAAAAGTATATTTTTGTTTGTAATATTTTTAAAATTTATAATTTTTTAAATTGAATTATTCTAAAATTGAATTAATTTGTGATTTATTTGTTAATAGTTTTTTCCAAATCTATAATATTCTAAAGTAAATTATTGCTAAATTGAAAGAATGAAAAGGAAAAAAGAGGAGAAGAAAAACATGAAATAAGGGAGTGCCACGTAGGATATGATGAGTGATATACCATAATTTGACTACCATATTTGGGACGTGACACGTGTCTATAATGAGCTCTTCATGTCATAGATGACAAGAGGATTATTTTATCCAAGTCAACCAAGCACGGAGGGTTCAGAGGTAATTGGTTCCAAACTTATCAACACCTTCCATAAGCTACTGACCTCAGAATAAGGAAAACAAAGTTATACATGGAAATTACTATCTTCAGATATCCTCATATTCCTACTTTCATGGCTCCTAATCCCACTCAACTTAGGATATCTACAGCCTATAAATAAGGTCCTAAGATACATTTTCAATTTAGGTTTAATTCGTCTCTTGAATTACTGTTTTGATTTCTTTAATGACTTTATCATCGAAGCGGCTACCATTGGAGCCTTCCTGGTTACCTTCTAATCTCAAGTTCTTGATAGGTAGTTTGGGAGAGGAAACTTTCAAACCAGAAACGAGCAACATTAGTTTGGCGCCTTTTGTGGGAACGATGATCGTTCTCATTACTTTACATTAGAAACTAAGCTTCTTTTCTCAAAGAAACAATAACTCCCAACCTTCATCATAGAAAGAATTCCCAATACCTCAAAATTAGCCTCCTGCTAAAAGAATAAGGGGACAGACGCCCGCTCATCTACAACAGCAACTTGATCGAATTCAAAGGCAATCTGATGAGATACAGGAACAACTCACAACAATGTCACCGGCTCTGGCTTCACTGGCTCAAAACCAGCGGAACAATCATCCTCCTCCTACTAACGCTATTCACGGAAGACCTTAGCCTCCCGCTACCACCATGGGTGGAGGATCCCACAATAGGGAGTTGCCTAATGTGCAATCGGTACACCCCCATGGTACCGCCCATATAAGGACCAATCCCCAATCGTTAGCAGCTATGGGGAGAGGAATACCGACATTCCACCTTGTCGTCCATTACCAGAGCAGGACAAGAATACTGATTCCAACGTCCTTTGAAGCGAATCCAACGCAACAAGAACTTTAGCCTCCCGAGCTCCCACGTCCACCAGTCTTGGGAGAGTAGCAC